>CAUYQG010060444.1:0-10124 GCA_963574415.1 Tarsius wallacei | reverse complement strand
TTTATTTATTATAGAGATAAGGTCTCACCAAGTTGCCCAGGCTGGTCTCAAACCCACGGGCACAGGTAATCCACTCGCCTTGGCATTCCAGAGTGCTGAGATTACAGGCTTAGTCACCAAGCCCAGCCCTTTTTATTTTTTGTTAAGCGATGAAGTCTACTATGTTGCCTAGGCTGGTCTCAAACACCTGGACTCAAATAATCCTCTCTCTCGGCCTCCCAAGGCTCTCGGATTGCAGGCATGTGCCTCCATTCACCACCTGGTTTAAGCTTTTTGTTCTATGGGTCTTCTCTGAGAGCCAGGGAATAAAGCTGGCTTCACCTAAAGAAGCCCGACCCTTTGCCCTGCTTGCCCTGCCTAGCTTAGGGAGCTCCTCACCTTTTCATCTGGACCATGGCAGCCTCTTTGACAGTCCAGGCCTGGACTAGAAGCGGGGAAACAAGGGTCACAGGCAGGCCAGCACCTCTAGGAACTTATGGCTGGGACTTCCAGCTGGGGGTAGTCGTGCATCTGCCTGCCTCCTGCCCAGAGTGCTCCTAACGCAACAAGACCTAGAAGGTGTTCCACATGCCCTGGGGCACCCAGAGTTTCTTTTGTGTATGTGGTCTGTACATGTATATGAGACAGAAACAGAGAGACAGAGTGTGGAGTTTTTGTGTGTTTGGGAGGGCGGGGGCCAGGAAAGGGGGCTTCTCATCTCTCTGAAGCCCCTCTCTTGTCAGTGGACCAAAGGATGTGTTCACTCTCAGGGGCCCTCCCATTTCCCCAGGCTAATTACATGCCTCTTTAATGAAAGGAAATAGTTTCTCAGCTGAGCTGGGAAACCCAAGTCCCTGGTGCCCCCTCATCGTGGGTATCCTGGGAAGGACAAGAAAGGAAGCAGCTGCTCTCACTCCTCGCCTTCCCCGCCCTCTCCAGGGGTACCAGCCCAACCTGGAGGTAGGGACTGTTTCCTTCTGCCAGCGGGAACCTCCAGACCTGCCACTTGCCATGGCCAGGTCATGGGCACAGTGAGAAAACCCGAGCAAAGGATGAGCCTGGGTGGTAGATGCAAGCTGGACGTCAAAAAGTCCCCTGAGGAAGTCAAGTTTTGTATTCACAGCCCCTCAGCTGCTCCCTGGGAGTGAGAGGGAGTGTGGCTGTCCCCCACCCCTGCTGTGTACAGCTGCTGGGGACAGAGCTGGCTGCTCCAAACTTGGCTGGGGTGGGGGGGTGGGGACACAGTGGGGAGGCAGGGCAGATTGGCTGAAGTCCCGGGAAGGGCTGCAAGATCTTCCTCCCTCCAGAGCTTCCCTCAGTCAGCATGGTCCCTGGGAGGTGGTTTTAGAAAACAGTCTGCGGGGGACTATAGGTGAGGGGGATGGGGAGGGAGCAGTTCTGGGGCCCGGAGGAAACAGCTGGGCTGCTGCTTCCCTGAAGAGGTTACTCATGGGGCAGAGTCCAGGATGTGAGGGCTGTGGGCACCTTTCCTCTTTCCACTAGTGGAGAGAAAGAGGGAGGGAGGAAGCGAGGAAGACCCACAGCTCAGCAGTCTCTTCAATGCTCATGGTGGGATGGAAGCTGGGAGCTGGGCGGCCATGTGCAATCACACAGGGGATATCTCCTCAGCTTCTCTTTCACCTTTCTCTGACCCCAAGTCTCAGGGCTATCCTGAAGGTTCTAAGTGCCTCTCACCCCCCAATCTCCTTTAAAAAAAAACCAAAATGCTTGGCTGGGCGTGGTGGCTCACGCCTGTAATCTCAGCACTTTGTGAGGCGGAGGCTAGAGGATTGCCTGAGCCCAGGAGTTTGAGACCAAACTGGGCAACATGGCATTGTCTCTACAATACATCAAAAAATTAGCCAGGCGGGGTGGTGCATGCCTGTAGTTCCAGTTACTTGGAAGGATTGCCTGAGCCCAGCAGGTCGAGGCTGTGGTAGCCATGAATGTGCCACTGCACTCCGGCCTGGGTGACAGAGTGAGACTCCAACTCAAAAAAAAAAAAAAAGCCAATGTGGAAGAGACTGGGACTGAGGAAATGAGGAAGAGGAGTGAGGATTACCTGAATTTATGGTCCTTCACTGATCATCCAGCGATTTCTTCCCTGTGAAGAATCAAGACAGTTAATTATTGCGTATCATCTACTTTCAACTAGATAAAAGAAACAGGCAGAGAAAGGAAACAGCGGACACAGGCAAGATTGCAAGCCCTTCGAGGGCAGAAGATCTCTCAAGCCTTTTTTTTTTTAGTAAAATTTTCATTGAGATAATTGTAGATTCACAGGCAACTATAAGAAATAATATAGAAAGACCCCTTGCACACTTGCACGGTTTCCCCCGATGATAACATTTTGCAAAACCATGGAATAATATCACAGTTGGAACACTGACACTGATACAGTCCACCATTCTCATTCAGATTTCCCATTTTACTTGTACCCATGTGTGACTGTGATTATGTGTGTGTATGCGTGTGTGTGTTTCCTTTTCGCCACCTCAATCCAGATTCTGAACAGTCATAACACTATCGGGATCCCTCATGTTGCCTGTTATAATCACATTGCCTGCTTCCCATCTCCCTTCCTGTTCCTAATTCCTGGCAACCATTTTGTCCTCCATTTCTTTTTTTTTTTTAACTTTTTTTTTTTTTTTTTTGAGTTGGAGTCTCACTCTGTCGCCCGGACTGGAGTGCAGTGGCTGCTCCCGGTCACCGCAGCCTCGACCTGCTGGGCTCCGGCGATCCTTCCGCCTCAGCCTTCCAAGTAGCTGGAACTACGGGCGCGCGCTACCACGCCCAGCTAATTCTCCATTTCTTTTGAGTTAGAGTCTCACTCTGTCGCCCAGGCTGGAATGCAGTGGCATAATCACGACCACCGCAGCCTCGACCCACTGGGCTCAGGTGATCCTTCTGCCTCAGCCTTCCAAATAGTCAAATAGCTGGAACTACAGGCACCACACCCAGCTATTTTTTATTTTTTATTTATTTTTATTTTTTTTATTTTTTATTTTTGAGTTGGAGTCTCACTCTGTCACCCAGACTGGAGTGCAGTGGCCGCTCCCAGCCACCGCAGCCTCGACCCACTGGGCTCCAGCGATCCTTCCGCCTCAGCCTTCTAAGTAGCTGGAACTACAGGCGCACGCTACCACGCCCGGCTGATTTTTTGATTTATTGTAGATTTGAGGTCTCGCTTGCCCAGGCGGGTCTCGAACCCACGGGCTCAGGCAATCCACTCACCTCAGCCTCCCAAAGGCGCGGGATTACAGGCTGAGCCACCGAGCCCGGCTTATTTTTAAAAATTTATTGTAGAGATGAGGTCTCACCAAGTTGCTCAGGTTGATCTCAAACTCCTAGGCTCAGGCAATCCTCTCGCCTCTGCCTCCCGAAGTGCTGGGATTACAGGCATGAGCCACTGTGCCTGGCTTCTGTCCTCCATTTCTAAAGTTTTATTTCAACAATGTTAAGGGAATCATATTGCTCATGACTCTTTAGGGACTGGCATTTCTCTCTGCAGAACTCCTTGCCGATTCATCCAAATTGTTGCATGTGTTGGTAGCCCGTTCCTCTTTGTTGCAGAGGTAGGCTTGCACCGGAGTTTGTTTTACCAGTCACCTGTGGAAGGACACTTGAGCTGTTTTCAGTTTGGAGCTATACAATTAAGGCTGCTGTGGACATTTGTGTACAGGTTTTTATGTGACCATCAAGTTTTCAGATGTTTATCTATCCAGTGACAGCATCACGCTGTGCTCAGTCAATGTCCTTGGTATGATTGAGCACAACCTACTCTAGCACTTTGTTCCAGGTAAGAGGAAGGGAGAAAGCCAGAATGATGATAGATGGTGGTGGAATGATGATAGATCATTACCATGAACAATGAACCAAAAATTAAGACTCAGACTGAAGAAAAGGATTGATTAAAGGACACATGGTCATCATTAACCTTAAGCAGTTGGAACTACAGGAGCGCAAAATTTATGTAGGAAACAAAGACTGGGCACAGTGGCTCATGCTTGTAATACCAGACTTTGGAAGACCAAGATGGGAGGATCTTGAAGCCAGGAGTTCAAGATCAATCTAGGCAATATAACAAGACCCCATCTCTACAAAAAATAATTTTTTTTTTTAGTTGGAGTCTCACTCTGTCACCCAGGCTGGAGTGCAGTGGCATACTTACAGCTACTGCAGCCTCGACCTGCTAGGCACAAGTGATTCTTCTGCCTCAGCCTTCCAAGTAGCTGGAACCACAGGTGTGGACTACCACACCCAGCTAATTTTTTTTATTTAGAGACGAGGTCTCGCCACATTGCCCAAGCTGGTCTCAAACCCATGGGCTCAGGCAATCCTCTTGCCTCCGCCTCCCAGGGTGCTGGAATTACAGGTGTGAGCCACTGCACCCAATAAAAAAAATAATACTTTAAAAAAACTAGGCCAGGCACACTGGCTCATGCCTATAATCCCAGCACTTTGGGAGGCAGAAGTGGGAGGATTGCTTGAGCCTAGGATTCCAAGACCAGCCTGGGCAACATAGCAAGACCTCATCTCTACAAAATACATGTAAAATTTAGTTGGGTGTGGTGGTGCATGTCTGTAGTCTCAGCTATTTGGGAAGCTGGCATAGGAGGATCGCTTGAGCCCAGTAGGTTGAGGTTGCAATGAGTTGTGATCATGCCACTGCACTCCAGTCTGGGCAATAGAGTGAGACTTTGACTCAAAAAAAAAAAAAAATTAGCTGCATGTGATGTCACGCACCTGAAGTTCCAGCTACTCATAAGACTGAGGCAGGAGGATCACTTGAGCCCAGGAAGTTGAGGCTGCAGTGAGCTACAAATAGGCCACTGCACTCCAACCAGGGCAACAGAGTAAGACCCTGTATCTAAAAAAATTAAATAAGTAGAAGCGGTGGAGGCAGGACTTGAATCATATGTGTTCCCAAAGCCCCGTTCTTGTCACTATTAGAGCTGCTTCGGCATTCCTGTGACCTCCTTGTATATCATTTCACACACTGTCCCATCTACTTGCCAACTGTCACTCACATTTGTACACGAAACCCTACCTTTTGCTTCCTTTTTATTTATCAAGTGATCCTTCCTCCTTGGCTTCCCAAAGTGCTGGAATCATAGGCATGAGACACTTTGCCCAGCCCCACCACTCTTCAGCTGTGGGTTCTGGGCAAGGAACTTCATCTCTCTGAAACTCCATTTCCTAATCTGTAAAATGAAGATAACATCTTTCTCATAAGAGTCATAAGAAATGAAAAAAAATCGTGTATGTAAAGTTAGTGACTCACAGTAGTCCCGGAATGCATGTTAGTTTTCTTTCTCCCTCTCCTCCCTAAGGGAATAGGAGAAAGAGGTAATAGATATCAGAGCTGACTAATCAGGAAAGACCTCTGAAAAGGAGTCTGGTTTAAAGGAAACCTGTAGTGGGATAGGGAGGACAGATGAGCTCAGAAAGGGAGACTAGACTTAGTCCCGGACTGGAGTTAGCGTAGCCCACCTCTCTGCAACGTAAGGGTAGCCTCAAAGCAGAACAGGAATTTGAGACTGGCTTTAGCCCAAGGGGTCACTGTTTCAGCTCCACCTGGCTGGGTACTCCATGCTCTGTTTTCTCTTCTTTAGGTGAGTTACTCCTCACTTTGGTAAAGGCAAACCATCTACCAAACCATCTACCAAACCACACTTTAGATTCCAAACCTCAAGCAGACAGTCCTTGGTGCCTCAGACACCTTCCAAAAAGTACCTAGCTGTGCAGAGCCCTCCTATAGGGAGCCAGACTTGTGGCTGGGAAGAGCCCTAGCCTTTGAAGCCAGGGGTGGTGGTGGCCAGGGACAATAGGCCACTACCCTCCCAAATGTATGTTCTGCCAGTTCTCTCTCCCATGGCACTTTGAGCCTCTGGTCTTACCTCTTCAAGGGTGGGTATGGAGTAGGTGCGGGTTAGGGGAGATAGAGGGGGAGGATGGAGACAGACAGAATTCTCTGTTTCTTTGGTTAAAAAATTTTTTTTTTTCAGTCAGGGTTGCAGTGGCATGATCATAGCTCATCACAGCCTCGACCTCCTAGGTGCAAGTAATCCTCCCGCCTCAGCCTCCCAAGTAGCTGGGACTACAGGCATGCACCCCTGCACCCGGTTAATTTTGTTTTTGTAGAGATAAGATCTCACTATGTTGTCCAGGCTGGTCTTGAACTCCTGGGTTCAAGCTATTCTCCTACCTCAGCCTCCCATAGTGCTAGTATTATACCATACCTGACCCCCTCTTTTCTTTTCTTTTTTTGAGTCAGAATCTCACTCCTTTACCCAGGCTGGAGTACAGTGGCACAATCACGGCCACCACAGCCTCAACCTGCTGGACTCAGGCAATCCTTCCGCCTCAGTCTTCCAAGTAGCTGGAACTATAGGTGCCCACCACCATGCCCGGCTAATCTTTTGGTTTATTGTAAAAACGAAGTCGCGCCAAGTTGCCCAGGCTAGTGTCGAACGCCTGGCCTCAGGCTATCCTTCTGCCTCGCCTCTCAAAGTGCTGGGTTTACAGGCATGAGCCACTGCTCCTAGCTAGAGTTCCCTTTGAATGAGGTCTGTCAAAAGGAGCCCTCCCCATCCCATCCCTCCCTGCCACTCTAGTGGTCACAGCACATTTCCTGTTTTATTACAAACTTCTCGGTGCCCATCACTTTTTTCACTGGATTTATTGATCCCTGACAAATTTATACCTCCCAAAGTGACCCTTAAATATGTAAATTACAGCCGGGCGTGGTGGCTCAGCCTGTAATCCCGTGGCTGAGGTGAGTGGATTGCCTGAGCCCGTGGGTTCGAGACCCTCCTGGGCAACGTGGCAAGACCTCATCTCTACAATAAGTCAAAAAAAAAATTAGCTGGGCATGGTAGCGCGCGCCTGTAGTTCCAGCTACCTGGAAGGCTGAGGCGGAAGGATTGCCAGAGCCCAGCATGTCGAGTCTGCGGTGGCCGGAAGCGGCCACTGCACTCCAGTCTGGGCCACAGAGTGAGACTCCAACTCAAAAAAAAAAATGTAAAGTACAGCCATTGCCTTGCTAGACTCTAGTGTGGCCATGTGCTCCTTGAGTTACAACTGGTGCCATGCTTCCTGGCTTTGGCCCCCTCACCTACATTGGGAAGGTGAATCTCCTCTTTCTCTCTCTCTAATTTACTTTCTAAATAAACTATATTCTCTAATCTAACCTCTGTGCTTGCCTCTGAGTATCGGCCCCCTTTCCAATCTGTGAAAGATGAATAATAAATTTTACTTCTTTCTACTTAAAAAAATGTAAATTATATCATGTCCCTCCTCTGCTTGACTCCCTCTAATGAAATTCACACATCTGGTTTCTGCCCACTTAACCAACCCCATTTCTGCCTCCTTCTCTTGCTCCTGCTTTCTTTCTTCCTGGCACTCACTCACCTTGCAGGCAGGTCCTGCCTCAGGGCCTTTGCATTTGCTGTTCCATCTTCCTGGTGCTTCCTCTCTGATCTTCCTGGGCTAGGGCTCTTCCTTAATTCTCAGGATCAGAGGGTCGTCCCTCCCTGACCCCCACAGCCCTCCAAGTCAGCATCATGTTCGGCTTCCTTTGCAAGCCATCTGAAATTGTTAATCTGTGAGTCTGTGTCATTTCCCTGCTGTTGCAAGTAGGGAACCCAAGATGACAGGGCCCTTGCCTTTTCTGTTGACCTATGTGACCTCACAAATATTTTGTTGAGTGATAAATGAAGCCCTCTGAGATTACAGTGAAACTGGGAAAGGCCCGTATGTGGGCAGAATACAGGCCCTGGAGACTAGAAAACCAAGTACAGGAAAACAAGCAACACAGACATGTACAGGTTTTGCATTGCAGCTTTGCCGTCTACCAGCCGTGCAAACCGGACAAGTCGCTTAACTTCTTTGAATTTAATTCATTTTCCTCATCTGTAAAACGGAAGTGCTACCACTTGGCTCCCTAAGATTGCAGTGAGGATGAGAGAATTGTAAAAAAGCACAAAATAGATGTGGATTAAAAGTAATCCACGTGGTTATCCAAAAATAAGAAAATAGAGTCTGGGTGCCGTTACACACTATCTGGTCTCCACTCCCTTAATCAGCGTTATCGTGCTCTGCATTCAAGGGGGAGAGATGAGAGGCAGCCCTGATGGTGGGTGCACAGAAGGCTGCCACCCACACACCAAAGCCAGGCGGCCACTGGGTTTTGTATGGTCCGCGAGTGATGAATGGTTTTTACATTTTTTAAGTGGTTGGAAAAACATCAAAAGAAGAATATTTCATGACACGTGAAAATTACATGAACTTCACATTTCGGTGTTCCTGAAGACAGTTTCGTTAGAACCCAGCAACGCCCATGTGTTTTAGTATTAGCCATGGCAGCTTCTGTGACTACTACAAGTTGAGTAGTTGGAACAGATGGAACAGAGACCAGGTAGTCTCCAAAATACTTGTTATCTGACCCCTTACAGATTTTTAAATTTATTTTTATTATTATTTTTTGAGTTGGAGTCTCACTCAGTCATTCAGACTGGAGTGCTGTGGCCGCTCCCAGCCACCGCAGGCTTGACCTGCTGGGCTGCAGCTCAGCCTTCCAAGTAGCTGGAATTACAGGCGTGCGCCACCACGCCCGGCTAATATTTTTGATTTATTGTAGAGATGAGGTCTCGCCAAGTTGCCCAAGCAGGTCTCGAACCCGCAGGCTGAGGCAATTCACTCACCTCGGCCTCCCAAAGTGCGAGATTACAGGCTGAGCCACCGAGCCCGGCCGATTCTTTTATCATTATTATTTTTTGAGCAGGCTGTGGCCAAGGCTGGAGTGCAGTAGCACAAAGATGGCTCACTGCAGTCTCAACCTCCTAGGCTCAGGCGATCCTTCAACCTCAGCCTTCCAAAGTGCTGGGATTACAGGTGTGAGCCACCATACCTGGGCTGGCCCTTTACAAATTAAAGGAGCTTGTCAGAGAGACTGCCTGGTGGAAGGAGAAGACAAGACAGCCTCCGTGTACTGCTTCTTTTTCAGTAACCTCTGCTGCATACTCTGGAAGTTTCAGCTTCACCCCTGGCCACAGAGACAGTGCCAGCCTCCTGGAGCCCAGACAGTGCCTGAGAGAGTCATCCACCCCCAAGCCTTTTGGGGAACAGGCCTCCAGGGGAATACCCCACAGGAAGCCCTTGCCCTATTGCCTCTCCTCAGACCTCCCTTTTCCCTGGCCTTAGTTTTCTCTAGAAGGTAGGGAGGGCACGGTGGTTAAAGTGGCTGGACTTCCAGACATCAGCCCCAAAGACAAAGGTGACCCACCCAAGGCAGGAGCCGCAGGCACCCTCTCTCCTCCCAGAGGCTGCTTCCCATCTGCGCAGTGGCCCAGTGTAGGCGGGCAGTCTGCGAGGGCCCAGGTAGACTATTCTTAGGAAAAGCAGGAAGTCGCTTCAGGGAGGTGGAAAGTCTGCTCCTAATGACAGGCCTCTCTCTCTGGGGAGCTTATAATCACCTCAGGAGGCTCGCCCTTCGCATGTCAGAGACGACAGGGCTGATGGAGCCCACGACATTGGAGGTTGCTGTGTGGCCTTGGGGGTGGGAATGTGTGTGCACATTTGAGGGGCTGTGGAGGGTAGGGACAAGAATAAAAATGCAAATGCAAAGGTCCTGTCCTTGAGAAAGCCAGGGTGCTGGAGTGAACAGGAAGCTGAGAGTAGGAGGGAATCCTGGCTGCAGTCCTAAGTGCAGGGGTGAGAGCACGGTGCAGGTGTGTGGCTGCGCACGCCATTGGAATGCCTCCTTCCTTCCCCTTGACCTTCCTTCACCATCTCTGGGAAGTTTAGAGAGGACCCTGCCAAGACCCTACCAGTGCCCTGCTCCCTCTAAGGAAGAAAAGACCTGTTTTGACCCAGCATGGTGGCTCATGCCTGTAATCCCAGCAATTTGGGAGGCCAAGGTGGGAGGATTGCTTGAGGTCAGAAGTTTAAGACCAGCCTGGGCAACATAGCAAGACCCGTTTCTACCAAAAAAAATAAATAAAAGACCTGTTTTAACAAAGGCTTCTCGGAGCCGGGCTCGGTGGCTCAGCCTGTAATCCCGCGCCTTTGGGAGGCTGAGGTGAGTGGATTGCCTGAGCCCGCGGGTTCGAGACCCGCCTGGGCAAGCGAGACCTCATCTCTAC
>CAUYQG010060443.1:0-29170 GCA_963574415.1 Tarsius wallacei | reverse complement strand
TTATTTATGTATTTTCTGAGATATGTCTGTTCATGTCACTTGCCTACTTTTAATGCTGTTGTTTTTTTCTTGCTGACTTGAGTTCTTGGTGATTCTGGACTTTAGTCCTTTGTCATATGTGTAGTTTGCAAATATTTTCTCTCATTCTGTAGGTTGCCTATTTATGCTGTTGATTATTTCTTTGGTTGTGTGGAAGATTTTTAGTTTTTAAGTGTCATTTACTTTTGTTTTTGTTGCATTTGCTATTGGGGCTTTAGCCATAAATTCTTTGCTTAGGCTCATGTCCAGAAGAGTTTTTCCTGGGTTTCCTTCTAGGAGTTTTATGGTTTCAGGTCTGACATTTAAGTCTTTAATTCATCTTGAGTTAATTTTTGTATATGGTGAGAGATAGGGATCAAGTCTCATCTGCATGGCTATCCAGTTTTCCTATTACCAGTTATTAAATAGGTTGTATGTTTTTGTCTGCTTTGCTGAAGATTAGTTTGTGGTAGGAATTTGAGTTTATTTCTGGGTTCTTAGTTCTGTTCCATTGGTCCATGTGTCTGCCCTTGTACTAGTACCATGCTGTTTTGGTTACTACAGTCTTGTAATAATGATTTGAAGTTGGGTAATGTGATGTCTACAGCGTTGTTACTTTTGCCTTAGCATTGCTTTGGGTATTTGAGCTCTTTTGTTGTTCCATATGAATTTTAGGATTTTTTTTTCTAATTCTGTGAAAAATGACATTTGGTAGTTTGATAGGGATTGTGTTGAATCTGTAGATTGCTTTGGGTAATGTGGTTTTTTTTTTTTTTTTTTTGAGTTGGAGTCTCACTCCATTGCCCAGACTGGAGTGCAGTGGCATGCTCACGGCCACCCCAGTGTCGACCCGCTGGGCTCAGACAATCCTTCTGTCTCAGCCTTCCAAGTAGCCAGAACTACAGATGCATGCTACCACGCCCGGCTAATTTTTCGATTTATTGTAGATATGAAGTCTCACCAAGTTGCCCAGGCTGATCTCAAATCTGTGGACTCAGGCAGTTCTCTCACCTTGGCATCCCAAAGTGCTTGTATTATTGGTGTGGTCATTTTAATAATGTTGATTCTTTCAAACCATTATCATGGAATATTTTTCCATTTGTTTGGGTCCTCTACAATTTCTTTCATCAGAGTGCTGTAGTTTTCCTTGTAGAGATCTGTCACCTCCTTGGTTAAATATGTTCCTAGGTATTTTATGTTGCTGGCAGCTATTGTAAATTGGATTGAACTCTTGATTTGATGTTTACTTGGTCATTATTGGTGTATAGCAGTGCTACTGATTAGTGTGTGTTGATTTTTGTAATCTGAGACTTAATTCGCTTATCAAGTCCAAGAGTCTTTGGAAAGAGTCTTCAGGGTTTTCTAGATGTAAGGTTATATCACTGGCAAACAGAGATAGTTTGACTTCTTCTTTTTTCCGATTTGGATACCCTTTATTTCTTTGTCTTGCTTGATTACTCTGGCTAGGACTTCCAGTGCTATGTTAAATAGAAGTGATAAAAGAAGGCCTCTTTACTTTGTTCCAGTTTTGAGGGGGAATGCTTTCAGTTTTTCCGTATCCAGTATGATATTGGTTGTGGGTTTGCTGTATATGGATTTTATTATTCTGAAGTATGTTCCTTTAATGCCTATTTTGTTAAGGGTTTTTATCATGAAGAGATGCTAGATTTTATCACGTCTTTTCTGCATTTATTGAAATGATCTGATTTTTGTTTTTAATTCTATTTTTGTTGTGGATCATGTTTATTGACTTGTGTATTTTGGACCTTCCTTACATGCCTGGGATGAAACCTACTTGATCATCGTGAATTATTTTTTTGATATGCTGTTGGATTCGGTTTACTGGTATTTTGTAGAGGATTTTTTTTTCATTAATATCATCAGGGATAACAGTCTGTAGTTTTCATTTTTTGTTTTGCCTTCTCCTGGCTTTGGTATTGGGGTGATAAAGGCTTTGTAGAATGAATTAAGGAGAACTCTTTTCTTCTCAATCTTGTGGAATAGGTTCAGTAGGTTTGGTAGCAGTTCTTTGAAACTCTGGTAGAAGCCGGACTCGGTGGCTCAGCCTGTAATCCTGCGCCTTGGGAGGCTGAGGTGAGTGGATTGCCTGAGCCTGCGGGTTCGAGACCCGCCTGGGCAACTTGGTGAGACCTCATCTCTACAATAAATCAAAAAAAAATTAGCCGGGTGTCGTAGCGTGCGCCTGTAGTTCCAGCTACTTGGAAGACTGAGGCAGAAGGTTCACCGGAGTCCAGCAGGGCAAGGCTGCGGTGGCCGGGAGCGGCCACTGTACTCCAGTCTGGGCGACAGAGTGAGACTCCAACTCAAAAAGAAGAAAGTCTGGTAGAATTTAGCTGTTAATCCGTCTGGTCCTGGGTTTTTTTGTTGCTGTTGAGATATTCTTAATTACTGATTCAATCTTGCTACTTGTTACTGGTCTGTACATGGTTTCTATTTCTTCCTGATTTAAGGTTGAGGGATTGTATGTTTTCAGAAATTTATTCATGGTGGTGAATTAAATTTTTATGGGTCCATCATGCTTATACTATACGACTCTGCTGCTGATGAATTACATTTATAAAAATATGAAACCATCTTTGTGTTTCTGGAATATTTTCAGTTTGGTTTTGATGAATACATTCTTTATTATATAACAGGATTCAGATTGCTATTATTTTCTTTATTTTTTTCCATCTAAGTTTATCAATTAAATTGGTCTATAATTTTCCTTTTTTGTAATGCTTATGCTAAGTTTTGGTGTCAAGACTTTCTGGAGTCATTAAAAAATTGAGAAGCGTTACATATTTTTCTTTCTTGTATAAAAGTTTAAGATTGGTAGTACTTGTTCTTTTCTTTAACCATTTTGTAGAATTTATAGGAAAAGCCACCTAGGTATGGAGGTTTTTTTTGTTGTTTGTTTGTTTTTGTTTTTGTTTTTAATGGGAAGCAATTTTAGTTACAGATTCAACATTTTAATTGTATTACTAGTCAGATTTCTCTTATTCTGTCAGTGCTTTGGCACTTAGCATTTTTGTAGGAATTTGTCAACTTCATACTTTATAAACTACTGACATGAAATTGTTCATAATATCTTTTTATTATCTTTTTAATGCCTGAATTTAGTTTAAAAAAATACTTAATTTTAAAGTTGTGGGGTACAATTCAGGATTTAGGTATACAAGTGGTCATTGTACGAGTAAAGTTTGGGTCTCCCGTTGGTCCCAATTCACCTGGTTTGAGATCAGATATGCTTATTGATGTTGTATACTCCTCCCTTGGCAGTTTCTCACTACTGCTAATCCCTTTCTTATAGTATTATGGTAAGTATTCAGGGTTCACTTATGAGTGAGAACATGTGGTATTTAGTTCCTTGTTTCTGTGATAGATCACTGAGTATTATAGACTCCATATCCGTCCATGTTGCTGTGAAGTCCATAATTTTGTCTTACTTTATGGCTGTGTAATATTCCATTGTGTATGGAATTTAATTTTTATAGTTAATTTAATTATTTACATATTTGAGTTTGGCTTTACCTTACATTTTGTTTTCTACTTCTCCATGTGTCTTTGTGTCATTCATTTGTTGCTTTCCTGTGTGTTAATTATTTTAAATTTCATTTTCCATTTTGTTAAATTGCTAGTGTTTTATATATATATATATATATATATATATATTTTTTTTTTTTACTATTCACTTTGTGGCTACCGTGGAGATTACAAGATACATTCTTAACTTATTAAGTCCTATTAATGAGTACCTGTATTATTGTCCAGACAATACAGGAATCATCAAACACTTTAACTGTCTTTATCCCCATTTTACCATTAGTGTTATTATATATGTATCTCATAAGGCATTTTTATTGTTTTATACAGTAGTTGTTTATTTTTCTTATGTGTTTACCTTTTCTGGGGTTCTTCATTTCTTCATTGCATCCTGAAGTTTCCACCTGGAATCCTTTTTCTTCTGCCTGAAGCGCATCCTTTGTACTTTCTTTAATGTGAATCTGCTGAGTAAAATTCTCCCCCTTTTTGTTTGCAATCTCTCTGTTTTACTTTATTTTAAAACATATAACAGCTTTACTGTTATAATTTATATACCTTACAATTCACTGATTTAAAATGTATAATTCATTTTTTTTTTTTTTTTTTTTTTGAGTTGGAATCTCACTCTGTCGCCCAGACTGGAGTGCAGTGGCTGCACCTGGCCACCGCAGCCTCGACCTGCTGGGCTTCGGTGATCCTTCCGCCTCAGCCTTCCAAGTAGCTGGAACTACAGGCGCGTGCTACCACGCCCGGCTAACTTTTTGATTTATTGTAGAGATGAGGTCTTGCTTGCCCAGGCGGGTCTCGAACCCGCGGGCTCAGGAAATCCACTCACCTCAGCCTCCCAAAGGCGCGGGATTACAGGCTGAGCTACCGAGCCCGGCTATAATTCATTTTTTAAAATATACTTATAGAATCGTGCGACCATCACTACAGTTGTATCACCCCCTTCAAGAAACTAAGTCATTCTTCATTTCATCTCACCCCTTGCAACACTAGGCAACCATTAATTTACTTTTATATCTTATAGATTTACCTCTCCTGTACATTTCATCAAGTGTTATCATAAACTATGTAGTCTTTTGCATCTGATTTATTTCATTTAGCATAATGCTTTCAAGGTTCATCCATGATCAAGGTTCATCAGTATTTTATTGTTTGTTAAATAATATTCTGTTGTGTGGATATATCACATTTTATTTATCTAGTCATTAGTTGATAGACATTTGAGTTATTTCTTCATTTGCACTCTTATGAATAAGACTGCTTTAAACATTCATGTACAAGTTTTTGTGTGGGCGTGTATTTTAATTTTACTTGGATATTTACGGGTGAAATTGCTGGGTCCTTTGGTAACTATATTTAACCATTTGAGAAACCACCAAACTGTATTCTAAAGAGTCTTCACCATTTTTCATTCCCACCAGCGTTGTATGGGACTTCTCCACATGCTTACAAACACTGTGTATCTTTCTAGTTGTAACTATCACAGTTGGTGTGAGATGGCATATCACTATTGTTTTGATTTGCATTTCCCTGATGGCTAATGATGTTGAGCAAATTTTCATTTGCTTATTGGCCATTTAGGTATCTTTTTTGAAGACATGTCTATTCAAATCCTTTGTCCGTGTTTCAGTTGAATTATTTGTATTTTTGTAATTGACTCATAGGAGTTTTTTTTTCCTTTATTTAAAAGATATTCTAGTGATAAGTACCTTAGGTATGTGATCCGCAGTCTTTCTTTCAGTCTGTAGGTCGTATTTTCACCTTGTTGATGTCCATTTTGACACAAAAGTTTTTTAATTTTGACGAATTCCAGTGTATCTCTTTTTTTGTTTTTTAGTTGCTTGTGCTTTGGGTGTCGTATCTAAGAAGACTTTGTTAACACAAGTTAATAAAGATTTGCTTTATTAACGTTATTTTTTATGTTTTTTACATTTTATATTTTTTATGTTTTTTAGTTGCTTGTGCTTTGGGTGTTGTATCTAAGAAGACTTTATTAAAACAAGTTAATAAAGATTTGCTACAGTGTTTTCTTTTAGTAGTTTTACAGTTTTATCTCTTACATTCTACTTTGTGATCTACTTTGATTTAATTTTTGTGAGGAAGGAGTCTAACTTCATTTTTAATATATAAATACCTAGTTGATATAGGACCATTTGTTGAAAAGATTATTCATTCCCCATTAAGTTGACTTGAAGCTTTTGTTGAAAATATATTGGTTGTAAGTGTGATTGTTTATTTCTGGACTCTCAGTACTATTCTGTTACCCATATGTTTATCATTATCTGAGTGTTACTCAGTTTTGATTACTTTAGTTTTTCTCACACAGTTTTCATCATGTAATTTTGCAGAGTCTTGAAATTGGACCAGTTTAATCTTACAACTTACTTATTTTTCAAGTTTGTTTAGCTATTCTTAATTTTTTTAATTTCCATATGAATTTGAAATTGAATTTTGTCAATTTCAGCAGTACCAGTAAGGATTTGGATGGAGATTGTGGTGAATTTGTAGATCACTGTGGAACTTGTTGCTGTTTGAACTCTTCTGATACATGAATGTGGAATAATTTTATGTTTTTTAGATTCTCTTTATTTTAACATTGTTTTATAATTTTCAGTGTAGGTTTTGCACTTCATTGTTAAATTTATTCATACTTTTTGATGGTATTGTCAGTGGAGTTGCGTTCTGAATTTCATTTTTGGATTGTGTTAGTTTATAGAAGTGAAGTTGAATTTTGTGTATTGATCTTGTACTCTGCAACTCTGATGGACTCTTTTACTAAGTTCTAATAGCCTCTTCCTCCTGCATTATCCTTTCAGTGCCATCTCCTGAGAAAGCTTAATACCACATTCACATTAAAGGAGAAGTATTTTTAAAGGAATTTCTTTTATCACAGAGCATAGATAGAATGATGCATTTGGAGCTGAGAGGCAATAAGTTGATAATGCATACATTTCCATACTGTGAAGGTATTTTAAAAGCATCCCTGCACAAGATTAGATGCTAAGTATTATGTGTTTCATGTATTTCATAAGCCAAATGAAATGAAAATATCTATATTAATACTTTTCTACAAACTTTGAAAACTATATTGATTCATGTAAATAAAACATTTTAATTTAAATATCCAGAAAATATATGGAATACAGAAACAAGATAAACAATTCTTTTAAAATTACTATTCATTTTTTTGAACTCACAACTTGCATTGCCTTCTAACTTATCTGAGACAGTTATTCTGTAGATGCTGATTTACTGATTTAGGATATCAAATTGTGACAATTAGCACATTTCATCTAACAAACTGTCAGAGTATATATTATGATTTTATGTACCATTAAGGAAGGAAAAACAAAAAAATAAAAGACAGACCTCAGAAATTTATACTATAACTCAATCACACTATTTTCTTTCACAATAATTTCCATAAAGCATCTCAACAGCAAGTATTATCTTTTGAACCTGATTAAGTTCTTGAATACAGCATTCAATACAACAAGCAATCTCAAAAAAATGAATTTTTTGGTTACTTTTTTCATTGACTAATAATTTTTATTTTATATATTGACTTATTTTATGTTTACTAGACTTTTACTTCATATTTACCATTACTCATAGGCATAGTCTTTAAATCATCATAATTTGTGTGCATACATGAAAAAATATATAAGTGGAAAGCATTTAAGATATTTTTTCTTTACATTCAGAGTCTTACTTTTTTGAATTGCTTTTTCTTCTCTGTGCCACATTTTTCCTCGGTGCTATGAAGAGTTTTTTGGTGCTTTCTTTCTTAAAAGTTACATTAGAAGGTCTTCAGGACTACCTTCAGATTCAGTAATTCTCTGGGAGGACTCACAGAACTCAGCATAAAGTCATATTCAAGACTGTCAGAGCTGTGATTTATTACAGAGGGGCATGAGGCAAAGTCTGGGGAAAACCAGGCACAGTCTTCCAGAATCACACAAAACGCACTTAATTTTCTCCAGAACAAGTTTTAACAACATGTGTGAAATATTGCTAACCAAGGAAGCTTCTTTGAGACTGGGGACTGATCATGAAGGCGGACTCCCTGCCTCTAGTATATACTCAAAGTCTAGATTCTTAGAAGAAAAGTAGGTATTCAGCACAAACCATATTTGTATAAACAGTTTAACCTCAGCGAAGCACTTGAATCAATTAATGGTACAATCCTTCCCCAAATCTAAATTTCCCAGTGTCAGTTAAGGGTCTGCCTTGCAAGATGGCCTTTTTCAAGGATAGATAGTAGTTAGGCTTACTGTATTAACTTGCTAATACATAAAAGACCATCATTTCTGAGCTTTCTCTTACAAGCCTCTCTGTCCTCCTTTCTGTTTGTTTTGTTTGTGTTTTTGCTTAGAGATGACATCTTACTATATCATACCATGTTGACCTGGTATTCATGGGCTCAAGGGATTCTCCATCCTCAGCCTGCCTAGTAGCTGGGACTACAGGTATTCACCACAAGCCTCTAATAGCCATTCTGCAAGTTTTCATTCTAGTGCTATCCTGATCTTACCAGAAGGAATTAGTGGCACACAGGGTCCTTGTTGACTTAAAGGTCACTGGTCATAGTGTTGCATACTGTCAGTCATGCCATCAGAAATAACAACCAGTTTACATACGCCTAGACCATCTATATCTGTATTTTAGAAATGTGGGGGGAAAATATACATCTGGGAGTCAATGAAAAAAGTAACCTAAAAATTTCTTTTTTTTAGATTGCTTGTATTGAATGCTGTATTCAAGAACTTAATCAGATTCAAAAGATAATGAATATTTTCTGTTGAGATGCTCTATAGAAATTATTGTGGAAGAAAATAGTGTGCTTTGGTTATAATATGCACTTCTGAGGTCTGCCTTTGATCATCTGTTGTCCAGAATGCAGAAGAAATAAGTTTCCAAATAATGCTGAAAAGGACTCTAGATATCTAATCTGGTTATATTCAGCCTCCTTCCTCTTCAGACAGTTTTACTTGGATTTGGAACAGAGAAGAAAAAATACTTCTAAATGAATGCAATGATTTTGGGACTTTGAGCAATTTGCAAGTCTGAACATCTCCGTTTCTGTTCTTATTATCACTGCTTTTGTTCTGGGAGTTATGCTAGCTAAGTTTAGAGCAGTAGTCTTTATTAGTTTTCTAGGGCTTCTGTAACAGGATAACAAGAACTTTTTGACTTAAATCATATATATTCTCTTGCAGTTCTGGAGTGCAGAAGCCCATAATACATGCTATGCATCCTGTATCAGAATTAAAGCCATGTTCCCTCCAGAGGTTGCAGGGAGATTTTTGTGCCTTGTTTCTTCGGGCTCTGGTGGCTACAGGCATTCCTTTGCTTGTGGCTCCATAACTTTAGTCCCCATCTTTATATGACCTTCTGTGTGTCTTTACTCTGTATTTTCCATAAGGACACTTGTAGTTAGATTTGAGACATACCTGGATAGTCCAGAATCATCTCGTCCCGAGACCTTAATTATATCTGCAAAGACCCCTTTTTCCAAGTAAGATCACTTTTATAGGTTCACATCTCCTAATTGCTCTGTGTGTGCCAGTATAATATGTGAACTGCTCAATTAGTTTTCCTAATAACTAATTGAGTATAATTAGTTTTCCTAATAATCCTAATTTTCTGGCTTCCTGTATTTTCCACCCTGTAATATTTCCTGCTTCTATTTACAGTTTCCCATCTGGGCTTAAAGTTCCTAAAGGATGAGGAGCATGTCTTTGTGCTTCCTCAGCATAAATGCTTGTCCCATTGTCAAATAAATGTTAGTGAAAAAACTGGGTGGGCCCACAAACAGAGTTAAGAATTTGCCTGTCTGACTTTATCTCCTGTTATTTTGTTACTAGTACTTGGATTTTTCTGACTTCTGCAAACTTTCCTTGCATTTTTTTTGTTTCTGTTGGTCTCTTTGCTTTTGTTTTTTCTTTAGTGCCCTTTCTCTACTTGGAGGAACCCACCTTACATAAAATTCAGCTTAAATGCCACTATTCTTCCACAAATTGCCCAGACAAAATTAGAATCACCAGTTTAGTCTTAGCTGAAGGAAAATTTTACTTTCTAATATAGCTTTTTTTACCCTAAACATGTCTCTCATTCTCTTTCCCAAGTGTCTTTTTAAGTTTATACCCTTAAGGCTCTCATAAGGCTGATATATCCCACTTTGCCTTGGAATATCTAGGTTTACTAATCTTGTTCTTTCACTCTAAAAACATTTTTTGACTTGGATAAAAAATTATATTGTTACTCTACCTATAGCATTGATTGCTTTCTATGTTTTATTTTCTTTTCTAGATTCTCTGTTCTTGGAAGTCTCTGTACTAAGTGAGTGATACTCAGTAAATAATGTGCGCTCTTAATAAGTTCTATTCATCCTGTACTTTGTCCATATTAGCACATTTTTTTTCTACCTACACTTATCTTAGAATACCTAGTTGCATGATCCAATGTTTTTCAATTATACTAGCCCAACAAAATCTAACTATATCGACTCACTTCTACACATTTTCTGTACTTACCTTCCAACTGCTAATGATGCTGTGGGCGTAGGGGCCGGGGAGTGAGATTAATCATATAACCATGCAGATTAGTGCCACTATAGAATTAGGCTTTAGTTTCAGCAAGAGTTCAAACAGTTCTAGGAATTTTTCCTTTGGTGCTTAGTTAATGCCTGCTCCCACATTTGAGTGTTTTCTTTTAAATTTTCTGAAATCTTGTTAATTAGGTTTACTATAGTCCAGTTTTATAGATGATAAAACAACTCAAGTACCCAGAGTCACACTGTTTTCTTGAATCTAGATAAATCTGGTTCCAAACTTCTTGCATTTTTAATTCTACTGTTATTTGTCCTCGGTTTTAAATCTCATTCATAGGTCTGAGAGGTATGTATACTATTGAAACAACTCAATGTACTTGTTTAGAGTTGTCTCCTTTAAAACAGTAAGTTTGAGATTTTTGGATTATTAATGCCTATTGATATATATGTCTGTATATTTTTACCTGGATTTTTATGGAAGGCTATAATTTGTGAGAATTAATAGATTAGTGTCTTCAAAGCACTAATTCCTTACAATTTCTACTTCTGAGAATGATATTTACATGTTCACACCTCTCTGTTTTTGTGTACCACTTGCAATATGTTTCAAGCAAATTAAAGGATCAGAGAAGTAAACTTGCAAGTATGGTTAAAAAATTCTTTTGGTTGAAAATTGTTTACTGTTGACTATAAATTTTACCAGTGTACATCCCTAGATGTACAGGTTGTACATCCCTAGTTCAAAATCCGAAATACAAAGTGATTCAAAATTCAAAGGTTTTTGAGTGTTAATATGATGCCACAAGTGGAAAATTAGATATTTGATACCTTTGCTCTCTGATGGTTCATGTATACAGATTTTCCTTGATGCACACAATTTTTAAAAAACGCTGAGTAAAATTACCTTCAGGCTATATGTATAAGGTATATATGAAACATTAATTTTGTGTTTAAGCTTGGGTCACAACCCAAAGATAGCTCATTATGTATACAAATATTCAAAAATAAAAAAAGAGACATCAAAAACACTTGTAGTCCTAGACATGTCAAATAAGGGGTACTCAACCTATAATATAATTCCTGTAGTATTTTGGGGAATACATTTTATTATTAGGATTAGAACTAATTTAAATTTTTAAATAATAATTTCATTAGAATTTAAAATTTGCAACAATTTTACAGGTTGAAATGGAAATTGAAAGAGCAGATTCTTAGTAATTGTTACGAAATACCTGTCTCATGCATTTTGCTTGCATAGTACTGACTTAATGCAAGCCCTCTCCACCTTTTATTTTGAAATTCACTGAGGTTTTGAATGTCCCAGCTAGTAGCTCTTTTATGTTTTCTTCCTGTGAAACATTCAGACTGTACTCATTTGGTGCCCAGCTGAGGGAGTTGGAATTACTGTTCAAAGCCTGTAGTCTTCTTGTTTGTGTTTTGCCACCAACTATATGATAAGGGTAGATCGGTTCACTGTATATGTAAAATGGTGTTAGAGCATATACCCTGTAAGATCTCTTCCTGATCTTTATGCATCTGCTCTGAAAATATGAAGAAATTGTGCTTTAGGCACAATTTCATGTAAGTTTTATGTAAGTTCAACCAAAGAGAACCCTTATTGATGTTGGTTAGTTAAATCAAGATACTGTTCTTATTTGAAATTATAAGATATTGATTGATATTGGATGGTGAAAACCCCATTTTAGAAAGAGTGTTTTATAAAGCCTGACATTGCTACTTAAAGATTTAAACATATCATGATAAAATAAGATGAACTTTATATTTATATATAGAAAATATTTTAGTAGAGATTGCTATTTCCTGCATCTGTTATTCACTATACTAGGTGCATGTAAGTTATGATAGAAGTGTGAACTTTAAAAAATAAACTATTTGAACTTGAAATTTTTAGCATTATGGGAAACTGTGGACCTGTAATTAGAAAGTTGGCTCTTATTGAACTTCCATTATTAGAACTGTGCTTTGCATCAGTGATGCAAATGTTATACAGCCATACTGCTCAGTACAGTAGTCACTAGCCAAACATGGCAAGCAATTGAGTACTTGAAGTGTGGCTAATTCAGCTAAAAACCTAAATTTCATTTAATTTTAATTAATTTAAATAACCTTAGGTGGCTGGGACAGTACTGTTCTAGAAAATTCTAAGCACTGTTCCAGAAGATAATTAGAAGACTTTAATTCCAGTTTTCTGTGCCATTTCTGATCACTGCCATTTCCCTATTTTTTATTCAGCCTTACTGTCTAGTGTTATTTGTACTTCTGTATTTTGGTTTCATACTGGATCTTTGCTTAGCTTGGAATGGCCTTCTCAGCATATGAAAATAAGAGCTTTCATGCAGCTTAAATGTCACCTCTTGCAAGGCCTTAGCTAATCCTCTGGACTATGACAAATGGCACTATGTCTTATTTTTTTCTAAATGACCCAGGGTATATCTTAACCTTTTATGATTCCTGATTTGTCATATGGAAAAATAAATTACCTGTGTACCTCACAGGGTGATATACTTTTTCTTTTTTCTTTCTGAAGAGGGTATAGAGATTAAATGAAATGATATATAATAAAAGCTTGTTGACAGTTTTCAAGAATGTGCAATTGTGAGGTGATTAGATGATGAAGCATTTTATAAACATGAAGACAAAGTCCCAGTTAAATTGACTTTATTAATATCCAGCTATCATCTCCCATTTTATATCTCACTTTACTTAGTACCCCAATTCCAGGAATTTTTTGTATTGGTTTCTAAAATCCTTTGCCTCTTTGTCCTTTTTTCTGCTTCTCAACCAACTTAATATCTGTAGTCTACCATTAAAGCTACTTATTTGCCTACATCATCAACTCCCTTGCCTGTTTATCTTTTTTTTTTTTAATTTTTTTTAGTTAGAGTCTCACTCTGTCACCCAGCATTGACCTGCTGGGCCCCGGCAGAACTTCCTCCTCAGCCTTCCAAGTAGCCAGAACTATAGGCACATGCTACCATACCCCGCTAATTTTTTTTTTTTTATTGTAGAGATGAGGTCTCGCCAAGTTGCCCAGGCTGGTCTCGAACCCGCAGGCTCAGACAGTCCACTCGCCTTGGCCTTCCAAAGTGCTGGGATTACAGGCTGAGCCCTACTATGTTTTTAATTTCAAATTTTACTTGTTTTATTATATATAAGAAAGTGATTGACTTTGTTTATTAGCTTTATATTCTGTAACCTTACTATAATTGATTATTAATTCCAGGAGATTTTTTTGTCACCTGTGAACAAAGGCAGTTTTATTTCTTTTGTTGTAATCAGTACATCTTGTATTGCTTTTTGTTGTCTTATTACGTTAGCAAGGACTTTCAATATGATGTTGAAAAGTAGTGGTGAGAGGGGGCATCTTTGCCTTGTTCCTGACCTTAGCAGGAAAGTTTCTAGTTATTTATCATTAAGTATGATGTTAGCTATAGGTTATTTGTGGGTGGTTCTTTATGAAGTTGAGGATGTTGCCCTCTATTCCTAGTTTGAGGTTTGTTTTTATTGCTGAGTAGTATTTCATTATATGAGTATGCCACAATTTGTTTATTCATTCATCTCTTGATGGACACTTGGATTGTTTCCAGTTTGGGGCTATTACTAGTAAAGCTCATATAAATCTTTGTATGAATACATGCGTTCTTTTATAATAACTAAAGACATAGGAGTGATTTGGCTGGATCATATGACATTTATTTGTATGTTTAGTAAGAGACTGGTAGATGTCTTCCAATATGGTTTTACCATTTTACAGATCAAGTAGTGTCAGATAGTTCCACTCTATCTGTACTCTTCAACATTGAGCATTGTCAGTCTTTTACATTTTATCCATTTTTAATTTTATCATTTTATTCTAGTGATGTTAATCATTGTTTCGTGTGGTTATTCATGTATCTATCTCCTTTGTTGATGTCTCTTCAGTCTTTTGCTCATTTTTTATTGACTTCTTTGCCTATTATTGATTTTGAGAATTCTTTGTGTTTTGGTTCTTATCAGATGTAAATCCTTTATGAGATACGTGTTTCACAACAATTTTCTCCTAGTCGCTTGTGCCTTTTGAAAAACAGAAATTTTTAATTTTGATGACATCTACTGATTGTGCTTTTAGTGACATAGCTAAGAAATATGTGCCTCACCTGAGGTCACAAAGATTTGCATTTAAATATAAATCTTAGAAACATTTTGTCAGTTTCTATTAAAAGCCTGATGGGATTTTGATTGTGTTAAATCTATAGATCAGTTTAGAGAGGGTTACTATCTTAAGAATATTGAGTCTTCTGACCCGTGATTCAAGTATGTCTCTTCATTTTTTTAGATAGTCTTCAATTTCTTTCAGCAAGTTTTATAGTTGTAACTGTACAGTTATAACTTTTTTCACACCTTTGGTCAGATTTATCCCTGTTTCATCTATTTTTTTTTATGCTACTCTACACAGTAATGTTTTTAAAAATTTTTCAAATTTTTTGTTGCTAAGCATAGAAAGAAATTTATGTATATTAATCTTAAGTCCTGCATAAGGACTATTACTGTCCTTGCTAAACATGCTTGTTATAGTAGCTTTTTTTTGTAGATTCCATCTTATTTTCCACAGAGACAGTTGTGTTTTCTGTGAATAGACATTTCATTTATTCTGTCCTGATCTGGATGCCTTTTATTTCTTTTTCTTGTCTGATTGTACTGGCTAGAACCTACAGTACAATTTTGAATATAACAGAAAAACGACCCAGCTTTGTTTAGTTTCTCTCTCTGTATATATACTGTGGCCTTGAAATTCCATGTGGTAAGCTGGGGCCAATCATAGAGCTCACCTTGTTTATTTACTACTCTCAGGGATCAGTACTTTGTTGCCTGTTGATCATTATCTTGAATTGGTTGTTTAGTCAGGAAGGTGAATCCTGCTGTTACTCCTTTATGTTTGAAAGCAGAAGTCTTTATTTTATTATTCCAAACAAACTTTTATTTTCACCATTTCACCAAAACATTTGCTAAATTCAGTGCTTATTTATTAGTGCTCTTTTTGACCTATTGGCAGCATTTGAAATAATTGATCTTTGTAATAATTGATCTAACTGCCTTTCTAGGTACTTCCTTCACTTAGCGTGTAGGATACCCTCTTTGTTTTCTTCTTGGCGCGCACTCTTGCTGTCTTTGTTGAATTCTACTCAATGCACTACAGATGGTTGGTATTCATACCTTTTTCTCTTCACTTTTAATACTCCTATGTATGATTTTATTATTCAGTCTTATGACTTTATATATCTTTTATATGTTGATTACTATAAATTTATATCTCCAGCCTATCACTTTCTCCTTAACTTTTATATATTAGACTGCTTGTTCAACATGGCCATTTGGTTGTCAGGTAGGCATCTCAAGCTTAACAAGTCCAAAACTGCACTTCTGAACTCCTTTTCATCCCTAAGCCTTAAGTTCCACTTGCTAGTTTTCATTTTGGTAAATGGCAGCTTCATCATTCCACTTGCTCAAACCAAAATCTTTGGAGTAACATGGAATTCTTCATTTCTTTCAGACCCTGTTTCTCATTCCACCAGCAAATCTTGTTTGCTCTGCTTTCAGTGGCTTTTGTGGTCTGGTCTCGGCTACTTCTGTGGCTTACCTCCTGCCATTTCTTCCTCTCATGTACTTCACTCTAGGGACAGCTGCTTTCCTCTTCTGCAATTTTTTTCCCCAAGTTTCCCCAGTATCATTCATCATATCTTTTATCACCCTTATAGTATACAAAAAAAAAAAACCGTAAAATAATCACTGCATCTACCTAGAGTCGTCACTTGCTTTATTTTCTTTCATAGTTCTATTTAATATAGTTTTACTTCCTTGTTAATTCTGTTTTCTTAGTGAAATGTAAAACTCCTTAAGAGCGGAAACATCTGTTCAGCACTATTCTCAATACCTGGAACAAACATTGCCTGACACAAAGTATGCACCTACTGATACTGAAAAAATGAATGAAGAAATGGTTGGTTTTCTCTACCACTTTTTGACATGTGACTCAAGTTTCTCTTTAGAGTTTAGAATCTTTTATGATCCCAGAGTTATCATTTCTAGTTATGATAATACTTCCATGAGAAGTTAGAAATTCTTTTATACACTAATAATATTTGCTTGCAGTTTATAAGTAGTTTTCTCATACTTTATTTAATTCACTTGTCTTTATTCTTCCATGCTTATTTCTGTTTCAAGAAATTGTATAGAGACTTTATTGGAAAACTTTTTGTTACATTGTCAAAGGTGACATGACTTAAACATCTAATAGTTTAAAACAATTTAGGTTAATTATTGAATGTGCCGGTGATAAATTTGATTAACCTAAATGTGTTTGTTGAATTGTGCTGAAATTTTTGAGGATAGCTAGATGCTGTTTTCTTGCTAGATTTTTGGAAATGTGTACTTATTTTACTGGTTTCCTCAAAATTATTCTAAATTCTGAGGAGTCTGAAAGGATCTATACCTTAGAGATCTTTGGAGGTATTGTTCATAGTTGGACACAGGCAAAAATACATGTTTCATTTGTAGTGTATTTGCGTCTACCTATTTTGTATATCCTTTCATCCTAGCCATGAAAGATCCTGGGACCTGAAATTTCCAAGATGCCTGC
This sequence comes from Tarsius wallacei, assembly GCA_963574415.1. Taxonomy (NCBI): domain Eukaryota; kingdom Metazoa; phylum Chordata; class Mammalia; order Primates; family Tarsiidae; genus Tarsius; species Tarsius wallacei. The sequence continues at coordinate 12,410 of CAUYQG010060443.1, read as the reverse complement.
CATTTCCTGTAGGTAAAGAAGTAAAGTGTGGAAAAAGATACCATCAAAGTCTCAAAAAGTTATCAAAGATACTTAGATTTGTGATGACTTTTATTGTTTCTTGGTTCGTTGCTGGGAGTGGGGGAAGAAAGAAAGGGAACTTTTGCCACTTTATTCATACATACTTTCAAAAACCATTCTTTAGTGTGATCTGTAATATGGATCTCCAAATCTTGTTTGTTTTGTTTTAAAAAACCCATCCTAGTTATATTCATACAAACTTCCAAAAACTTTTCTTTAATGTGATCTCTAATTTGTTTTTTGTTGTTGTTTTTTTAAAAAAATTCCACCGTAGTTATATGTCATTACATTTTCTTTTTTGTCACAGGCTTGTTCTTGAGCATGTCTATTTCCAAATGCTTTTTATCCCCTGGGCACTCTTTAAATAATGACTAAATGACTATTCAGATACACATGAAGACTCCAGAGAATTGTGCTTTCATGGCTGTGGTGTTTTCATGGAGCTACGGGTAGGGGAAGAAATATTCTTGTCTCTTCCTCTAAAAGAATTATAAGTTCAATTTAATTGATTAGCTAATGATACAAAACTTGTAAGTCAAATAGATTGAGCAGAAACAGAGCATCTAATTTTATCATGGTTTTCCTTGGCTCCTGGAGTGTATAAGTAGCCAGAAACACCTTATGACAAGGTTAGTGTCTTGCTACATATGAAAGATTTTATTTCATTTTTTATTTTTTAGTTGAGGTCTTACTCTGTTGCTAGACTACTGTGCAGTGGTATGATCATAGTTTTTTGGGTTGCGTGGAGATATGGTTAGAAATATCCCTCACAGGCTATTCTAATACTACTTGCCTTAGTCAGCTGGGCTGCTATAACGAAATACCACAGACTGGGTGGCTTAAAAAGTAGACGTTTATTTCTCATAGTTCTGGAGGCTGGGAAGTACAAGATGCAAGTGTCGGCAGATTCAGTTTCTGAAGAGGGTTTTCTTCCTGGATTGCAGATGGTTGCCTTCTGTCTGTGTCCTCACATGGCCTAGAGACAGAGAAAAAGAGGGAATGAGTTCTGGTTTCTCTTCCTTTTCTTATAAGAACACTAATCCTGTCATGAGCACCCCACCTCACGACTTTATCCAAACCTAATTTCACCCAGAGACACCTCTATATGCTATCACATTAGAATTAGGGCTTCAGCATATGAATTTTTGGGGGAACAACTGTCCAGTATTGTTTCTCTTGTCTTTTTTTCTGTTTTCTACTTCCCTGATGGGATAAAGTAAAAATTTGGTTTTTACTTTAAAGAGTAATCTTTCTGTAATATTCTGTTATCAACTTTCTAGGGATAATTAGTGTTATTTTACAAAATGTAAGTACAGGCAATACGTGGCTAATTTTTTACTTTTACATCTTCAGTATATCTAGGTTTTTTAATTTAACACTTGTCCTTTCAGCATTTCTTAACTAATTTATTATTTCCTGATGCAGACAAAATATTAGCTTTGTTGTATACCATATTCTATTATATATAGGATTTTTTGTGTACTTTTGTTTTATGATACTGAAACCAAACTTTTTATTATTTTTAGTTTATATTCCCCTCTTTCATTTGGCCATTGTTGTTTTTGAAATATTTCTTGTTTTTGAAATATCTCTAGTCTTTTTTTTCCATATTTTTTTAATCATTGAATTGCATTGAATTTATGTATTAATATGGGGAGAATTGACATGTAAATAAGTTTTCCTACCTAAGAGCTTCTATATATTCAAGTCAATGAGGTTTATAGCTTCTTTATAATTTTATTCTTGGATGTTTTAAATATTAATGTTTACAAATACTAATTTAAGCTTTTTCTGCAATGAATTTGTAAAGAAGTCACCTATAATATGCTGATTATATAGTTTATATACATTTTGCATGTTTAATAAACCACATTATTAGTTTTAATAGCCCTTCACTTGACTTTCTTGGATTGTTCAGGTAATAGATTTTTTTAAATAATAATTTTTTTCTGTTCCTTTCTAATATTTATCTCTCCCTATTTTTTTTTTCTTATTGCATTGGATTGTAATGATAGTTGCACCATCTTGTCTTGATCTTTTCTTTAATTGATGTGCCCCTTTGTCTACTTTAGTGAGATAATGGCCACTGATTTGAGAAGAATCTACTTCATTGTTAAGAATCCTTTTTTCAGGTGTTAGATTTTTTTCTTTTAATTGGATAGTCAGTTAAATTTTATTAAATGCCTCTTTATCATCAAATGAGAAGGTTGTGTGCGCTTTCAATGTGATGAATGGTGTAAAAATATTCTTACATTCTTGGAATAGTCCTACTTGGTTGTATAGTTTTATTAAATACAGAACTGAATATTATTTATATATTTTCTGGTTTAATGCCAGACTTGTGATAACCTGCCAAAATACATTAGAATTTTTTCACATTTTATGTGTCTCAGATTTAGTAATTATATTTGATAGCAGGATAGTGTATGAAAGTAAATATTTCAGGCTTATACTTTTTTGGAACAAAGGTTAAAAAAACCAAAAAATCTTTTTATTCCACAGCTGTCAAGTATAGTCATTGTGAATTGTCAGTCCTTTTCTGTAATATCCTCAGTCACCTTTTAGGGGGTAAAGTTGCCTTCTATTTTCTATTTTGTTTTTGTTTTTTCCTTCAAAAGGGTTCATGGAAATAATATGTAAAGTTTTTGTTGTTGAACATGTTTGAACATTTATTAAACACATTTTTCTTGGTTTTCTTGTGATTCCCTTTTGCATTTTGTATTCGTTTGAAAATATTAAACATTGGTAAATTTTAAAGAAATTGTTTACTATTTATACAGTTTCCATTTTTGAGTGCTGATTTTGGTTTACTTTTTAGTTTGAGAGTCTGTTTCTTTATCAGATCATATATGTAAGTGGTAAACGCTCTAAGGACTTGTTATATATATGTGTTCTAATTTACTTATCAATGAGTAATATCTTGCTTGACTATAGTATCCGTGAATATTAGTTTTATTTCCTGCAAGACAATGTAAGTTTTGCTTCACTGCTTTTAGGAATGAAATAAGTATCATATGGAAGAAGTTTGATGTCATTTCATTTTAACTTTTGCTTATGGAATTTTTTCTCTTCACCCTGAAACAGAAAAAATGATTTCACATTTGTGTATGGATTCTTTATTAATATTTTCTGGCAACTAGTCTGTCTTAAAGGATTTTTTAAATAGGAACTTGATATGGAGATTCCTTCACATGGAAATACTCTGATGTTTTATTTGGTTTAAAAGATCCTACATGCATAAATACCTATTCCTGTGTAAAAAATTACCCCAAAACTTAGTAGTTTAAAGCAATGTGCATTTATTATCTCTCAATTTCTGTGGGCCAGAAATCCAGGCATATCTCAACTGTGTCTTCTTCAGAGTCTCGTAAGGCTTCAATTTGTCAGCTAGGGCCAGGAACTTCTGTGAAGGCTTGAGTCAGGAAGGTTCTTGCAAACTGTTGGTCTCACTCTAGTAGTTTTCCTACTGCAACACATATTGGCAGGTATTTATTTGATAGTTAGTTTTTGGATCTTCTATCCAGCCCAGAGACCATCTAGTTCTTCTCATTTCTTTTTGTTATTCAGTCTCGTGTGTGTGTGTGTGTGTGTGTGTGTGTGTGTGTGTGTTTGTGTACCTGCTGAGTGGGGAAGGGGAAGGAGGTAAAATGATCATGTGTTACATAACTTTTTTCTTTCTTAATAACCATAGTATTTTTTCTTCCATAGGTGCCTTAGCTGGACCAATTATTGTGGAGCCACATGTCACAGCAGTATGGGGAAAGAATGTTTCGTTGAAGTGTTTAATTGAAGTAAATGAAACCATAACACAAATTTCATGGGAGAAGATACATGGCAAAAGTTCACAAACTGTTGCAGTTCATCATCCTCAGTATGGATTCTCTGTTCAAGGAGAATATCAAGGAAGAGTCTTGTTTAAAAACTATTCACTTAATGATGCAACAATTACTCTGCATAACATTGGATTCTCTGATTCTGGAAAGTACATATGCAAAGCTGTTACATTCCCACTTGGAAATGCCCAGTCCTCTACAACTGTAACTGTATTAGGTAGGTCTGGTTGAGTTACTTATTTTGATGATAGTGGTGAAGATTATAATACAGTATTTTCAAGGATTTAAAATTATTGAAATATTATTTAAATTTAGGTTAAAGTAAAATAATTCAAATAAGATTTTTCAAATTCTGTCTTAAAATTATGATTCGAGGCTCTTAATTTAAACAAAATCTTGTCTGTATGTCTACTTATCTGTATAACCTAACATAGTTTTAGCTATTTTACTTTCTTCATGAAAGACAGTGGAGGGTTTTAATTATAATTATATACTTCATGCTGAGTTTCTATGGTATTTTTATAAAACTCCTCAAATTTTCAACTTTTAATTAAATTATAAATTTTAGGTTTTTGTTTCCATTAAAAAAATAACTGAGTTTATCTTTTTGGAGCTATTGACACATCATATTTTAACTTTTCATGTCAAATTGTACTACTGTTCTTTTGCATTTATATAGCTATTTGAATTGTGTGCTATTGAAGATAATAATAATATTCCATCCTTTCCTGTCTGGTAACTACGAAAAAGTTTATGGTAATAGGTTGAATAAACTTATTAGCACGAAGATAGCCACTGGCAGTGAAATGTAAGCCAGTTTGGAAATGCTGATAAGTATTTTTGGGATAAAAGAACAAGAATTAAGGGGTAACAGCAGCCTGCGACTGACATGAAGATATACTGCTCAGATTCTCTTTCAAAAAGACTCACTGCCCAGCTCCTTACAGCGTGGTTAGCTGACAGAAGATTACTTCAGTTTTTGAGCTGAGTCCCGTGACTGAGCAAGACAGTGGTAGCTGAGGGCAGGCTCTTTTGGGGGCCAGTGACTGAACAAGGTAGTGGTATGGAGACCTTGCTGTTTTCAACCAAAACGTACTAGGGACTCCTTTAATGGGAGTCTTTGCACATTTGCTTGATTGCTAATAGCTCCCCTTACTCAGTTCTTCTTTGCTTTTTTCCCAGATGTTACTCCCTAATAAACCTTTTGTACTCCTCACTTGCTTCCCAGAGAACCAAACAAATGTACAGCCGCTTATATTTAAGGACATAACACTAGGGTCTCTGAAATATAGGAAAGCAGTTTTGTCCAAATTATATATAGTATTTTATGTTAAGGGATACTATTTAAAAATAAAAATAGATATTTGAGGACTTAATATGTCTAAGACACTGTCCTGAGTGCTTTGAAGAAATACAGCTTGCATTTAAGGATTGGTACTTTTGAGAAATTTTCTGATTAGAATGCAAGGCATAAATACCTGAAAAAATTAAGTTCAGGACATTGGTTAAAAAAAGGTCACACAAAGTTCTGTATCAAGACAATAGTAGATCAAAAGTTTGTATTTGAAAGACTGAGCTCATGGAGATAAAATCACTTTTTATTTTGCTTTAAATTTTAGTAGTTCCTCTAAATTAATGTAATATTAATTGGACTAAAACTTTAATGTTTATTTTACAAGACTAGTCATGATTTTGCCCATGCCTACTTCTCTCGCTTCGTCTATTCCATCCCTTCCTGCTTCTCTTTCAACATCCAAATCTTATAATAATAAAGCTATTTGCAGTTCTCTTAACCTATGTTTATTTGTATGTTTCTCCTTCTGCCTGAATTAACTTCTTTTTTTAATCTTTGTTCCTGTATTCTTCTGTATAACTGTTCATCAAATCATATTCTTCCAGATGCCATTCTTGACCCTGTTTTTGCTTTTTGTTATTGTATCTTGAGTATATCTTTGTTGTGACAGTTAGCTGTACTGTTATATGATTTCTCCACTATAAACATTTGATGGACAACAACTATGCACTTTAAAGCTTAACTTTATATCCCTAAAGCCAGTAAGAGATACTAGTATATAACAGCCGTACAATATTTGGGTAGAATATGGGGATAGATTGGTGAACCTGGTAGTCAAGAAATGTTTTGTAAAAGAAATAGTTGAACTGGTCCTCAATGGTAGGCAGATAAAAATGAAATATTCTAGGATTGATGTGTGAGTCGAGGCAGAGAAGAAGAAACAATATATAACTGACCCATGAACAACATGGGTTTGAAAAATGTGATTTTTTTTTTTTTAACATAGAAACTACAGTATTTGTGGGATGCAAAACCCGCATATGCAGAGAGCTTACTTCTTCTGTATGCAGATTCCTTAGGGCTGACTGCAGGACTAAGTATGTGCAGGTTTGGGTATACCCAGGGTCTTGGAGCCAGTATCCCCTGTATACTGAGGTACAACTGTACTTATGACAGAGTTTCCGTATTTCCAGCATTGTTGAAATTTTGGGCTAGAATTCTTTGTTTTGGTTGAGCTGTCCTATCCCTTTGCACACTAAATACCAGTAACATTTCCTCATTTATAAAACTCAGGATGTTTCCACACATTGCTGAGTGTTCTTTTGGAGAGATGGGAAGTAGGAAAGAACTACCTCCTGTTGAGAACCCCACATTAGTGGAACACTGAATAAATAATTTACTGATTATTCAGAGGATTTATATAAAGCACAAGAATTAAAGTCTGTAGGGTAGAGTAGGACCACATGAACGTAACTTAAGTGCTATGATGGGGAAATTGAGCTTTATATTCCTGGAAATTCAAATTTATTGCATTGGATATGCTTCTAATCTCTCTTCTACTCTCAGGCCCTTGCTGTGTAACCTTTTGCACTTGGATGTCCCCTTTGAGGGGACATCATAAATTTAGCAAACCACTTGAATGTCCCCTCTGAGAGGATATTGTACATCTAGGAAACCACTCAGAAATCCCCTCTCAGGGGTCATAAAGAGATTGCTGGTGATTATACAGGACAAACTTATGCCAGCGCAGGTGTTTCAAAAAATGCATATTTCCTTGAAGTTTTCCATTCAAATTGCATAAAAAAGCAAAGAGATGTAATATATACTGAGATATACATTAAAAAATATCAGCTGGCTTTTTGTAGAAAGAGAATATGTGAGGTGCTTTCACAGTGGTGCTGACAGTTCTTTGTATCAGAAGTTAGTGGAAAAGAGCATTTATATAAGAAAGGCAGCTGTGAGTATACCCTTCCTATCATATGGCATAACTTGGAAAGATAGATAAGCAAGTTACTGTAGCCTTAAAAAGAGACTTTTAAAGTGGAAGGCAGATTGTGTTGAAGTACTGAATGGCACAGATGGAATATATCTATCTGCACTAAGTCAGAACAGTAAAATTGGAAAAGTAATATTCTTTTGATAAATTTCATTTCGTGATTTCATAATTTACAATTGGAAGATTTTATCCATTTATTTAATTTGCAGAACAATGGTAAAATGAAAAGACAAAAGTGAGAGTTACAATATAAGCTGCAGCGAAGATGAGTTAGATTTAGACTTTTATACAGATAAATTAGAAAAAATAAACATCAATGTCGAAGAAAACGGTAGTAGCAATAGTGATACCATTCCACCAAAAAGAAAATGGGCAAATGTAATAAAAAGTAATAGCAGTGAAAGTGCTAGTAGATTTGAAGAAATAGAAGTCAACGGATCATCAAAGGAAGAATGGGAAGATGTTACAGAAAAAGATGATCTTCCAGCGAGAATAAAATTTGTTGTATATCTTCAAACAACAGGACCACAAATATCAAGTAATTAAGAGGACTGATCATATATCTTACTCTGTATTTGACAAATGAATTAGTGAATAGTGTAATTAAAATAAACAAATTGTTATGCAGATTAAAAAGTAAGGAAAAAGCAGCTGTCACACAAATCAGTTTGGCCTAAGTGGCATGATGTTGACCAACAGGAATTTTTAGATTTTATCGCAGCTTTTATCCTAAGTATGGGAATAATTTAAGTACCAAATTTGCAAGAGTACTGGTCATCTACTTTCAATAGTAAAATATTCTTCTTTTTTTTTTTTTTTTTTTTTTTTGAGTTGGCGTCTCACTCCGTCGCCCAGACTGGAGTGCAGTGGCCGCTCCCGGCCACCGCAGCCTCGACCTACTGGGCTCTGGCAATCCTTCCGCCTCAGCCTTCCGAGGAGCCGGAATTACAGGCGCGCGCTACCACACCCGGCTAATTTTTTTTTTGATTTATTGTAGAGATGAGGTCTCGCCTGCCCAGGCGGGTCTCGAACCCGCGGGCTCAGGCAATCCACTCACCTCAGCCTCCCAAAGGCGCGGGATTACAGGCTGAGCCACCGAGCCCGGCTTAAAATATTCTTCTTTTCGGAAACATTCAATAGAGAAAGGTTTATGCAAATCTTCTGGATGCTTCATTTGAAGACACCTGCATCAAGGGACAGTCAGAACTCAACATTCAAAAGACCAATATCTATTTGGAATACATTGATGCAAAATTTTCACAATATTGTCATACCAGATTAGTCAATTTGTGTTGATGAACCCGTTGTTCAATTTAAAGGGTGAATGTCATTTACAACATACAATCCAAATAAGCCTACCAACTGAGGTATACACATTTAAGTACTAGCTGAGTCAAAAACAGGATACCTTTTTTTAATACTTAACTTCTATGGAAGCATAATATCCGAAAACATTATTTGACTTGTTCTTCCAGTAAGCACCAGCATTCCATTATATTTACATAAGAAGTTTTTGGGAAAAACTCCCAATAGAGCAAGATACCACATGTTTATTGACAGATATTATATGAGTATTATCCTAGCAGAAGAACTATTAAAGATGAAATGCCATCTTACTGGTACAGAGTCAACCGAAGGGAAATGCCAGCCAAATCAAAAAGCCAGTGTTTTTAATAAAAAAAACAGTAGTATATAGGGAAAATAATCTTACGTGTCTTGGGTGGAAGGACAATAGAATTGTTACAGTTCTCAACACAATCTACCACAAGGGCATTACAGGATGGAAATATCAGTCAAAAAGCCTTAAATGATTCTAAATTATATTGTAAGTATGGGCTGTGTGGATCATGCAGATCAATATGCTTTTGCATATCGTTTTTTGCGAAAATCTTTAAAATGGTGGAGGAAATTCTTCTGAAGACAAGAACTATGTGTTTTTAACCCCTATATACTGTACTGAGCACAAAAAAATGAAAGGCCTATGTCCCATTTGAAATTGGTCAAGCTTCTGATCTGCCATTTGAGAAGTGATTTTCAGGACTCAAGTGCATCCTTCCACATTGTCTTCAAACAACAGATTGGAATTACATACTATTAATGTGAGAGGAAGAAAGTGCAACTGTACTATCTACTCGAAAATTAAAACACCAGGTGTAAGACACAAAACAAATTACTATTGTACAACATGTATCAATGAATCTGCAATGCATGTCAGGAACTGTTTCACACATTACCACAGGTTAGAAAAATATATAAGATTTGGATTTTTTTTGTCTTAAATAAGTTCCTCAATGTCCAAAATTCCATTATAAGCCAAAGACCATTACAATAAAATAATTGATTCCAGTGCTATGCTATTTAATATGATTAGATTTTCACTATTTTGTAAAAAAGTGCAGTCAAGTTGCTGGTAGATGATCCACGAGATGTCTCTGAGTGCAGAGGGTTTAAATGTGATTCCTGGACCAACAGCATTGGCATTACTTGTTAAAAATATAGGGTTTCATACCCCCTCTGACTTAATTGAATGATAATCTACGTTTTTGCAAGATTCTCCAGTGATTTGTATGCACAGTAAAGTTTGAGAAACACTGCTTTGATCACCTTCTCACCTCACTTAGAGAAATGCCCAAGTTATAGCTGACCTGATTTGGAGAGTATTATGTTGGGAGTTGTGATTTAGGAAGATTTGTCTCAGCCGTGAGGCCATGATGACTTCAAATTAATTTTCTAGTTTCTGCCACTTGAGTGAAGAAGGGAACTATTACGAAGGAATAATTAGCATGATTTTGTAACTGATTGGATATGGGCAACACGGGAAGTTTGAACAATAGCAAGTTTTGAAATTTTGTGATTATGTTACCATTAGGTAAATGGACACATCTGAATGAAAAATAGGTGTTGGGATTGAGAGGATAAAATGATGAATTCAGCATCAGGTTCATTGAATTTGAAGATCTGTGGTTGAAAATACCTGGTAGGCACTTAGAAACTGAGGCATCAAGCCTTGTGTCAAAATTGGAGAATGTTCAGGATCATCTATCTGGGTAGCAGTGTTTATCAGATAAAAGTTTTTAAGTGAGATACAGTTGTAATTGCGTATCCTAGGCATATTTATTAGGGCAGGGGTTAGAAGAAAGACAAAAAGAGCTTCGAGAGAAATGTAAGAAGAACTTGAGCAGAGTAATATTATTCTTATCAAGAAAAGATATGAAAATCTTTTTAAAAAGATTAGTAGCTATTTTTCACAGTAAGAGCTAAGCCCTATGGAAGATGATTTGACTTTTTTTTCCGGTTCTCCTAAGGATGGCACATAGCTGGTATTCTAAATGCATAGCCTAGAAGCCGGTTCATTACAATAGCTTACCTTAACACATTAGGACTTAATTATTTTCAATTGATTGAGAAAAAGGTGTGTGGAAGTAGCAAATTCTACAAAGTTAGTTAAAGATAATAAGACATAAAGTATTGTGTTTGTACATTAGGGGCCTTTGGTGACATTACAGTTTCAATGAAATAGTAGTAGCAGAAACCAAATTAAGAGAATGTGATATTTGTACCGTATAATAGAAACCAAATTAACAGAATGTGATATTTGTTCAATGTAATAAAAAAGAGCTTTCCTTTCATAAAGGAAATTATAACCTTCGTAAAAAATTTTTGTATGTAACAATTTGGAGAGAATTTGTCTTTACCTCTTTATCTGAGAGCCATATTTGTAGTGGTTATAGAAAATCCTGACCTCTTGCTTGCCCTAACTTATGATCTTTTATTTTTGCAAGAATGTAGTTGATGATGGCAGTACCTAAAAAGTGTGTGTAGATTTTATATTCAGTTTTCTCTAGCTTTTGTGAAACATGTCCAGATATAGCTTGGAAGAATGTAAATATATTCCTGTTTGAATGTAACTAATTCTTTTTTAAAAATTCACACAGTTGAACCCACTGTGAGCCTGATAAAAGGGCCAGATTCTTTAATTGATGGAGGAAATGAAACAGTAGCAGCAATTTGTATCGCAGCCACTGGAAAACCAGTTGCACATATTGAATGGGAAGGTGATCTTGGTGAAATGGAATCCACTACAACTTCTTTTCCAAATGAAACGGCAACGATTGTCAGCCAGTACAAGCTGTTTCCAACCAGATTTGCTAGAGGAAGGCGAATTACTTGTGTTGTAAAACATCCAGCCTTGGAAAAGGATATTCGATACTCTTTCGTATTAGACATACAATGTAAGTAAGTGATGACATTTGCTTTTTAGATATTAGTCATGCATGTATTTACTTAATTTTCTTCCATTGACATATCCTTTATCAAACTGTTTTTAGTAGGAATACTTTGTATTTAGATATTCCTATAACTTTTCCTTGTTTATATTGTTTTAAAACACTTTTCTCTTTTTTTGTTTATATTTTCATGGAAGTTTCATTTAACCAGAACATTTCTTATCAGCTTTGTGAAGATACTCTTAAAATTATGTAGCCTTATCCTTTTAAAATCTTAAAAGTAGTTGGACTTACGGAAGTTGAGGGAAATTTTTCTAATTATTTGAAGCTGTTACTCAGTTTTATTCATGCTATTCATGCTGTTTTCATCAAGAATCTTTTACTTCCATAGATGCATATTAATTAGCTTGAAAACCTGTATTTTTTGATATTATTTCTAATCTGATCTAACTGATCATATTATAAGAATCTCATTAAGTAAATGGTATTTTAAAGACATCATTGGATAATTAACCATTGTAGATAGTGTTCAAAAGTAAACCACCTTGTGCTTATATTTTTTTTTGTTAAGGGATACTTTCCTTGTATGTGTGTTTATATATTTATATGTGTCTGCTTTTCTTTTTTGATATAGTTTCTCAGTATTTGGTGTATTCTTTGTGATTTGTATGCCATTTTAAAATTTTGAGCAAGAGAAAAGGTGGTGGTTGCTAGTAGCTTATAACAAGGATAATGAAAAATAGGCAGATTAGAGACAAAATTAGGAAAACTATTTAGCTTGTGCTATTATTTCTATCCATGTAAAGATTATAAATCTAGATAGGTTTTTGGCGAAGTTCTGTTTTTTGTTGTTACCCTTTTGGTTTTTGATGTGGCATGCGTGGAATTTTAAATTACACGTATTCATTGCACTTTGCGTAATGGCTTTTTTTTTTTTTTTTTTTTTTTTTTTTTTTTTTTAGTATAAAAATGTTTCCCAGTCATGAGTGCAGTTGCACAAA
>CAUYQG010060440.1:0-40220 GCA_963574415.1 Tarsius wallacei | reverse complement strand
GTTTTTTACATGGTAACATCATTGTGTTGGGATAATGTTGTTTTGGGTGGAAATAGTCTCCGCCCTTAGAGAGAACATTAGCCAAGCACAGAGAAGAATACTTAAACTTAAGCATCATTTTAACATCACAAAAAATCCATTTAATTTGTTGTAAGTGATTTGTTTTGTAATGATGATTTTAACTTGCTCTGTGACAGCAACTTGCAGAGATTATTTTCCTTGTAGAGAGAAATATAAGCTCTCTGCTAGCTCACAATAAATGGCATCCACATTCTCATAACGGGTGTCCAGCCTCTCTCTTTTTCTCCCTCTCTCTCTTTCCCTCCTCTCTTTTTCCCTCAAACGCCGATGCCATCTCCACCTTTGGGAATCTCTGAACTTTGCGGGAGCAGGACTCCGGCAACCACTGAAGCGCCTGACTGGATAATGGCAACAAGGGCTGAGGAGGGAGCCCAGAGACAGAGTCCAACTGGAGAAGATGAAAGGGACACCCCCGCTACCATCTTGAAAGTGGGGCAGGAATGTGCTCCAACTTGCTCACCATGAAGCAACAAAACCAATCTCTGTGACTGGCAGATCAACTACTCGGGGTTGAACATGACTCAGAGGGAATATCCTAACGGCACAAACTTTGAAGGGACCTGAGAGTGCTGAGTCTCAAGCCCCAAACCTCCTACCCTGATCCAGCCACAGGACAAAGGGTGTGGCCAGAAAAGGATGAGGAAGACCTCCAAAGAGATCAGTGGTGAGTCTGGGGCTGACCCAACCCCACCTCCTCCCAGCAATCTTCTGAATGTCAGACCCATACAGCTGGGGCACAACTGAGAAGGACAAACCCAGGCAGAGCCTGGACCTCAGTTGCAATAGGAGAACTCCACTATAGGATAGGCCTGACTGGGGCACCCCCCACGAGCCATAACTGGAGAAGAGACAATCCCATCACCTCCCTACTGGATGGGGATCTACCTAGCCATACAAGAGTGGGAGGGGAGGACTACAGCCCCACCCACCCCACGGCCCCTCTCCTTCTCTGCTCCAGACACTGGGGAGAGAGTGAAAGAGGCAGAAGCTCTGCAGGAAATAGCAGAGGAGACGAGAGGAACAATAATAGAACTTGTCACAAGAGGGCAGGTTTTTTTTCTTTTTTTTAACTTTTGATTTTTTTATTTTTTAAAAATTTGTGCCTGTTTGTTTCTTACTTCATCTATTTTTAAAAATATTTTTCCTTTATGCATGAATGTGTATGTGAGGCTTGGATCTGCATCTCTCCTTTTTTTTCTTTTCTTTTTCTTTTTCTTTCTTCTTTTGTTTTTTGTTGTCTGTTTATATGTGTATGTGAATGATTGAGTGTTCATCTTTGTTTTTTGTTGTTGTTGCTTTGTGTTTTCTCTTTTGTTCTTCTCTTTTAATTTTTTTTTTTTTTTTTTTAGTTTAAAGAGTTGTGAATATATGTGTGAGGGTTCAATCTGAATTCCTTTGTTTTTTTTTTTCTGGTCTTTCTCTTTTTCTTCTTTATTCTCTTTGTGCTAGGTGTGTACAAGTGTTTACTTTTCCTGGGGGATTTTTGGTGTTGTTTGTTCTGTTTCACTTTGTTGTTATTCCAGTTTGTTTTGGGGTGTATGTGTGTATGTCTGTGTGTGTGTTCAGTTGTTTTTTGCTTTGGTTTCTGCTTTCATTTTTTCATTTTTTTTAATCCTTGTTATTGCCATTGTCTGGCATTATTATTATTATTATTATTATTTTAATACTTGTCCATCTTATTTCATTCTATTTTTCTCTGTTCTCTTCATTGTGTCACTGTAACTTGGACTCAGGGAGTATGTACACATACCCATTGCATCATCATATAGAGTGGTGGTGGGGAGTGGGTCTCAGGGAACCCATGCTACAATCAATGAACATTGTGATTTACAAGTAGTTTCTGAATCCTAGCTCTCCATCCCCTACCTTATCTGACTTTCAAAACTACAAGAGAAAGCAAAGCTTCCCACCCACAGTCCTCTTTCAAAATAGAACAAATCCATAGCCCAGATCAGGGAAGAATAGACATCAGAAGTGAAAGCCTCTCCCACTGAGACTGAATAACAGAACTAGAGAAAAACAAGAGATCTGTCACAAAAGAGGAAAAACCAACAGAAGACCCCTGGTAATTTCAAGTGTAACAAAGAGGAAATTCCTGAAAAACCAGACATCAGAGCCCAAACAATGGAAGCCACAAATGACTGGCCCCAGAATAAAACAGGGATTAGGGAGTGGATGGAAAGAGTGAATAAGACTCAAGAAAGACAAGATACAACACTGAAAGGACTTGTAAAAGAGATTTTGACAATAAAAAATTTCATCCAGTAATTAAAGAACAAGATGACAAGCACGGAGAGAAGAATTAATCTAGCAGAAGAATCTCAGAACTTGAAGACCAGAACATGAAATTAACCTGATCTGCAAAAAACACAGAAAGAAAACTCAGAAAGAAATGAAATAGCCAATGAAATATGCAAAAATAATTGCAATAACTTGCTTAACATAAGTAACTCCATTTTGTTAAAATCCTCCATCTCAGCTGCTTGCCTGACCTAAGAATAAACTCCCAATGTATATGTGTGATTGTTGTAACGTTCCCATGACCACAGACCCACAGCTTTGTTCCCCTGAGCTGATCACGCTGACTGTTCTTGCTGGCCATTTGAAACTCCCCAGTTACAAGTTCCTTGTAATTGTATGCTTTGTTAGCTGAAATCAGATGTTGCACCAAGAGATTGTTATTTGCAAAATTCCCCGTCATGTCCCTATAGCTTGTTCCTATATTTTGTTCCTTTTGTTTTTAGTTCCTCATTCTCTTACTCCCCTGCTATGTAGCCAACCTGTAGATTTTACCTATATAAGCTTTTTGCTGATTTTATTCTGCATTAAGAGTTTCTTGGCAAGAGCCTTCTCTTGAAAGCATGCTAAATAAAGAACTCTTAATTTGAACTTGGCACGCTGGCGTGATTCCTTGCACTTCAGTCATAACATTTGGAGGTCCCAGCGAATATTTTCCACTAGCCTGAACAGCCACCTCACTCCAACCCTCCCCAGCTGGGAGGGAAGGTGTAGTGGAGGAACCTCCTGAGATTCTCAGGCCCCTTAACCTCTCATCTGGCTCTGAGGGAGTTGGAATGACTGCTAGCAGCTACTGCCTCAAAAGAACCTGAGTCCATCTTCAATCTCCTAGGAGATAAGAAGTTATTTTTGGTTTTCTGTTTGTTTGCTTGTGACCGCAGTTTCTGTTTCTGTTTAAGGGAGTCATGGCCTGACAAGGTTGCCCTTTGGAAGCTATTCATTAGGCCAAGAAGTTGGCTGAATAGAGTTCTCTAGTTTTCCGCCCTGAAGTTGTTCCAGGGATCCGTTTTCTGCCCTGGGGTTGTTCCAGGGATCTGTAACTCTTCTGACTTGGTTTGGATGAGCCCTGTCTGTCACTGTGTTTTAATTGTTTGTTGTTTGCTCATTGTTTGTTATGGTTTCACAGAATTCATGACCTGTCAGTCCTCTGCCTGATGAGGTTGCTCCTTAGACATTGCTCATTAAGCCAAAGACATTGGCTAAACAGAGCCTCGGTTTAGTGTCTGATTTCTGTTTGCGTACCTGCTTTTACTTCTAACTGCCTATGGTATTTCTATATCCCTGTTATCCTTGGCCTCTTTCCCTGCTTTTCATTCTTGCTGTGCTCTTTGCCACAGGGCTTGCTTCTGTTGCACTTTCGAACTGGTCAGCAGACCAGTAACTTCTATTAGCCTTTGCTTATCTTCTCGTGGTTGGAGGTCTGATCTTCATCAGATGCCTCCTGTAATTTACTGGTTTTGACAATATGGAGTCATGGGCTTCTAAGCCCTCTAGTCCCTTGGACTGTATAATAAAAAATTTCTCTATTGGGTTCATGGAGGACTATGGTGTCTGTCTCTCAAAAGGCAGACTCTGGACCCTCTGTGAAAACAATTGGCCTGTGTTTTAAGTTAAATAGCCCTCCACAGGGTTTCTGGATGTTCAAGTTATTTAGTCTGTCTGGAAGATCGTTATAGGGACCCCGGTCATCCTGACCAGTTTCCCTACATCAACTAATGGTTAAATTTAGTCCAAAACCCCTCTCCATGGTTAAAGATATGTTTTCTTAAAACTCAGGACCCTTCCCATAAACCATACTATACGGAGACAAAGCATCTAACTTAAAAACAACAGGGTGCTATATACAAAGGCCCCTGGCTAACTCTTCAAGGAAAACTTGTTTTACCTGTTTCTCAAGAGAATGAAATAGTGCCAAAATCCACGAAACCATAGGTTTTAACCTCCCTGGTAAAATCAATCATGCACATTCATCTTCCCCCCTGGGATAATTGCCAGCAGCTCCTTTTTAACCTTATTTACTTCTAAAAAGCCAGAGCGCATTAAAGCTGAGACCAAAAAGTTTGTCCTGGCCTCAGCAGCTGATATAGAGGAGAAAAGTCAAGAAATGTTAAAAAAAGATTTTCCCCCCTCTTGCCCTGACTGGGACCCCAACACCTTGGCAGGATCCAAGGCACTAGGCACCTATCACCGGCTCTATTAGCAGGTTTGAAGGGGGCAGCCCAAAAACCTATCAATCTTTCTAAAACTACCAAGGTTCTCCGGGGACCTGAGGAATCTCCAGGGACATTCCTCAAGCACCTCCAAGAGGCATTTCGAACTTATATCCATTTTGATCCCTCGGTTCCCAAGAATGTTCGAGCTATTAATTTGGCATTTGTGGCTCAGGCAGCTCTGGAAATCTGGAAAAGTTTGCAGAAGTTGGAGGATTTTGCGGAAATAAATATTTCTCAGTTGCTTGAAGTAGCTCAAAAAGTTTTTAACAATAGAGATGCTGAGAAACAAAAGCAGGCAGTACAGGCAGCTAACAGAGCTGCAAAAAGACAAGCTAAAACTCTGGTAATGGCCCTCTGGGCCCCCAGGATTCCAAGACTCCTCATCAAAAGTTTGATAACCAGAAAGTCCAAAAGGGTTAGAAACCCAGATGCATCTGGTTGGCAAAGAACCAGTGTGCTTATTGCAAGGAAGTAGGGCACCGGGTCAAAGATTGTGCTCATCACCCACAGCAGGAGGACCCTAAGCCAGTTCAGGTCCTGCTGGAGAGACTGGAAATGATCAGACTGAAGGGGCCAGGGCTCTTTTTCCTTAGGCTACCAAGAGCCCATGGTAACCACCACTATCAGGGGCCACTCAGTTCAACTCTTAGTAGATACTGGGGCAGAACATTTGATCCTGAAGTCACCATTGGGACCTATGTCTAAAAAGCAAATTTTGATACAAGGGGCAACAGGGGAAGTTACTAATTTCAAGTTTACTTCCAACCAGACTGTCGATTTGTGACAAAAGTGAGTCACCCAGTCATTTCTGATAGCTCCAGACTGCCCGTTTCCTCTTATGGGCCAAGACTTACTTCAAAAGTTAAGAGCCACCATTGTGTTTTCACCTGACAAAACCAAAATGTTTATTCCTACTGCCTATCAGATGCTCTTGACTGTTCCACTCTCTGAAAAATATCTTTTAACTTCTTCTAAGTTCCCTACTGAAAATAGTCTGTCAAGTTTGCTTCTACAGTTACAGCAGGAGTTTCCTTTGGTCTGGGCAGAAACCAACTCACCAGGATTGGTGAAACATCATCCAACAGTGGTGGTAAATCTATTGGAATCAGTTACTTCTGTTCACGTTTGTCAATATCCTGTGAGTTTGCAGGCCTGAAAAGGAATCACTCCCCACATCAAAAGACTCTTAGCAGCTAATATGCTAACACCATGTAAGTCGGCACGGAACACTCCCTTCCTGCCAGTTCAAAAACCAGGAACTTCTCATTATCGACCAGTTCAGAACTTAAGGGAGGTCAATAAGTGGGTTGAAACTATCCATCCAACTATTTCTAACCCATACCCTTTGCTCAATCTGCTTCCTCCTCAACATCAGGTATATATTGTACTGGATTTAAAGGATGCCTTCTTTTCTATCCCTTTGTCCCCTGTCAGTCAACCCATCTTTGCTTCTGAATGGACAGATCTAGATTCAGGGGACACCAGTCAGCTAACTTGGACCTGGCTACCACGAAATTTCGAGAATTCCCCAACCCTTTTTGGGAAAGCCTTGCAACAGGATTTGTCAGGGTTCCATTCCTTACACCCTGAATGTACTTTACTCCAGTATATAAATAATCTCTTGCTTTGCAGCTGCAGACTTGGATACTTGTTTAAAAGGTACTAAGAGTCTGTTACAGTTCCTCTAAAACTTAGGACTTCCGTGTGTCAGTGAAAAAAGGCACAACTCTGCTCAACTGAAGTTTCCCACCTGGGATACCAGCTAACAAAGGGTGAACGAGCCCTGACCTTAGCCTGGAAAGAACCCATTCTTCAGATTCCCACGCCAACCACAAAGGAACAGGTACAGGAATTCCTGGGGGTGGCAGGGTATTGCCGGTTATGAATTCCTGGTTTTGCTGAAATTGCCAAGCCCCTGCACGTAGCCACAGCAGGAGATCAGCCCCTAAACTGGACTGCTACTGAGAAACAGGAGTTCCAGCAATGAAAAATGACTCTAACCCAAGCCCCAGCTCTAGCTCTCCCAGATGTTACCAAGCCTTTCCACTTGTTCATTCACCAACAATGCGGAATTGCAAAGGGGGTCCTTACTCAGACCCTAGGACCCTGGAGAAGACCAGTGGCTTACTTGTCAAAAAAACTGGACCCAGTAGCCTCTGACTGGCCCTCTTGTCTCTGGACCATTGCGGCCACAACCATGCTAGTTATGGAAGCAGATAAATTAACTTTTGTCCAAAACCTGGCTTTGACTGTTCCCCATGCTGTTGAAACCTTGCTCCAAGAAGCCTCTGGCCGCTGGATGTCAAACGCTCGTATCACCCAATATCAGAGTCTTTTGCTTGACCAACCAAAACTAACTTTCTCTCCTACTCAGTGCCTCAATCCGGCCATTCTGTTGCCTGATGACAATCCAGAAACACCAGTGCATGACTGTGAAGACATGCTGGACACCTCTCAGGCCAGCAGGCCCGATCTTTGGGACACTCCCTTAAGCCAGGCTGATGCTGACCTATTCACGGATGGTAGCAGCCTGGTAATAGAGGGAGTTTGTAAGGCTGGTGCAGCCGTAACCATGGCTCATAATGTAATCTGGTCACAGGCGTTGCCTCAAGGTACCTTGACTCAAAAAGCTGAGTTAATTGCTTTAACTCAGGTCCTGCACTGGGGAACAGGAAAGCGAGTAAACATCTTCACCGACAGCCAGTATGCTTTTGCTACACTCCATGTACATGCCATGATCTATAAGGAAAAAGGTCTTCTTACCACAGCAGGTAAAACTATAAAAAACAAGGAAGAAATCTTAGCTCTCCTAGAGGCTATATGACTCCCTAAAGAGGTAGCCATCATTGATTGCAGGGGATACCAAAAGTCAGACACTTCTTGTCTGTGAACTTGGAAGAGTCATTTAACTTTCAAGTTTCATCTGAAAATGAGGACAATAATGTCTATTTCATAAGGATGTTGTGGGGACTATCAAAAACATATATTAAAAATGATTTTTGCATTTTATGAAGCTAACATCACATTGATACCCAAACTGGGTAAAGATCCAACAGAAAAAGAGAACTACAGGCAAATATCTCTTATGAACATAGATGCAAAAATCCTCAACAAGGTTCTAGCAAATCAGATCCAAAAACACATCTTAAAAATCATCCACCATGACCAAGTAGGCTTCATCTCCAGGATGCAGAGCTGGTTCAACATTCACAAGACCATAAATATAATTAAATATATCAACAGATGTAAAAACAAGAACCACATGATTATCTCATTAGATGCAGAAAAAGCTTTTGATAAAATCCAGTATCTCTTCTTGATAAAAACCCTCAAACAACTAGGTACAGAAGGAACATAACTCAAAATAGTAAGTGCCATCTATGATAAACCCACAGCTAACATATCACTAAATGGAAAGAAACTGGAAACATTTCCCCTGAAAACTGGAACAAGACAAGGCTGCCTACTCTCACCCCTCTTGTTCAACATTGTGTTGGAAATACTAGCTAGGGCAATTAGACAAGAGAAGGAAATCAGGGGTATCCAAATAGGAAAACAGGAAGTCAAATTATCCTTCTTTGCTAATGACATGATCCTATACCTCAGAAATCCAAAAGAATCTGTCAAAAACCTGCTTGCACTGATAAAGGACTTTGACAAAGTCTCAGGGTACAAAATAAATGTACACTAACAACAAGCAGGCAGAGAACCAATAAAAAGCACAATCCAATTCACAATAGCCAAAAAAAAAATGAAATACCTCGGCATCTTCCTATCCACAGAGGTTTACAATGAAAACTACAAAACACTGCTCAAAGAAATCCAAGCAGACAAAAACAAATGGAAAAATATTCCATGCTCATGGATAGGAAGAATCAACATTGTTTTGTTGTTGTTGTTGTTGTTTTGAGTTGGAGTCTCATTCAGTCGCCAAGACTGGAGTGCAGTGGCCGCTGCCGGCCACTGCAGCCTCGACCTGCTGGGCTCTGGCGATCCTTCCGCCTCAGCCTTCCAAGTAGCTGGAACTATAGGCACGCGCTACCACACCCAGCTGATTTTTTTGATTTATTGTAGAGATGAGGTCTCACCTGCCCAGGCGGGTCTCGAACCCGCGGGCTCAGGCAATCCACTCACCTCAGCCTTCCAAGGCGCGGGATTACAGGCTGAGCCACCGAGCCCGGCTAGAATCAACATTGTTAAGATGTTCATCCTACCAAAGGTAATCTACAGATTCAACACTATACCCGTTAAGGTACCAACATCATTCTTCTCAGACCTGGAAATGACAATACAGAAATTCATATGGAAACATAAACCACCACAAATAGCCAAAACAATCCCTAGCAAAAGAAACAAAGCAGGAGGTATCACATTTCCAGACTTCAAACTTTACTATAAGGCTACAATAATCAAAACAGTCTGGTATAGGTACAAGAACAGGCATATAGACCAATGGAACAGGATTGAGATTCTGGAAGCAAAGGCTCAATTTCCTACAAACTCATCTTTGACAAAGCCTTCACCACCAACCACTGGGGAGAGGAGAATCTCTTCAGTAAATGATGCTGGGAAAACTGGCTGATCTCATGCAGAAGATTGAAACAGGACCCCTACCTATCACCATACACAAAAATTATCTCTAAATGAATCAAAGACCTAAACGTAAAACTCCAAACTATAAGAATCTTGAAAATTCAAGAGACACCCTTATGGAAATTGGAACTGGCAACCAATTTCTGATCAAAACCCTAAGTACCCACACCGTAAGAAATAAGATAGACAAGTGGGACCTATCAAACTGACAAGCTTCTGCAAAGCAAAATAAACATTAAGACAGCAGGGAGACAGCCCACAGAATGGGAAAAAATATTTGCCAACTGTATATCTGACAAAGGCCTAACATCTAAGATGTACAAGGAACACAAACGCGCCAAAAGGAAAAAAACAAACAGCCCCATTAAAAAGTGGACAAAAGACATGAATAGACAAAAGAAGATATACAGGCAGCCAACAGACACATGAAAAAATGTTCAGCCTCACTCATCAGCAGAGAAATACAAACCAAAACCACACTGAGATAACACCTAACCCCAGTAAGAATGGCCATTATTAATAAAACAAACAACAACAGATGGTGGCAAGGATGCAGAGAAAAAAGGAACGCTTCTACGCTGCTGGTGGGAATGCAAAATAGGGCAGCCTCTTTGGAAGACAGTGTGGTGATTTCTGAAAGAACTGGAAATTGACCTTCCATATGACCCAGCAATTCCTCTATTGGAAATATATCCAGAGGAATTCAAATCATTCTACAAAAAAGATATCTGCACACATATGCTTGTTGCAGATCTAGTCACAATAGCAAAAACGTGGAACCAACCATGATGCCCATCGAAGCTGAATTGAATAAAAAAATGTGGTACATATACACAATGGAATATTGTGCAGCCATAAAGAAGGACAAACATATGGACTTTGCAGCTACTTGGATGGATTTAGAGGCTACCATACTCAGTGATCTATCACAGAAACAAAGAACAGATTACCATATGTTCTCACTCATAAGCGGACTTTGAAAAATTATCATAATACTATAAGAAAGGGATTGGCAGTAGTGGGAAACTGCCAGGGGGAAGGGGTAGGAATGGCAGTTGAGAGAAACTGCCAGGGAAGGGAGGGGCACACCTCATCAACAAGGGGACCTGCATAATGAACATTTGTATATCTAACCCTGAATTGTACCCCACATCTTTAAAATAAAAAAAAATTTTTAATGTAAAAAAAGAAGACTAGGTAGTTGAAAGAAAATATATAGGAAAATATATGTCATGAAAACAGCAGTCATAAGACGACTAGAGTCATTATGTTGTCATGAGATAAAGTAGACTTCAAGAACAAAAATATTAGAAATACAGGGGAACATTTTTTAATGTAAAAAGTAATCAGATTATTACCGAACTCAGAAAAATGTTTTATTATGTTTACCAATCTATTATAAAAGATACAACTCAACAACAGTGAAATGGAAGCGATGCATACATCAAGTATGGGGGTAAAGGGAAATGCGGAGTTTCTATACCCTGTCCAGGCATAGAATATA
This sequence comes from Tarsius wallacei, assembly GCA_963574415.1. NCBI lineage: Eukaryota > Metazoa > Chordata > Mammalia > Primates > Tarsiidae > Tarsius > Tarsius wallacei. Next base: position 29,531 of record CAUYQG010060440.1, on the reverse strand, counting down.
AGTTATAAGTATATATTTATCTGATAACAGAGCTTCAGATATATATATTTGAATTTACAGAGAGGAATAGTCAATTCTCAATTATGGTTGGAGATTTAATACTGCTACCTCTCTGCCATTTCATCTATCAATTGATAGAACTAGGCAGAAAATAAGATACAAATTTGTGAACAGTACTGTCAACCACATTGACCTAATTCACATTTAAAGATCATTATGCCCAGCAATAGAAGAATATATATTATTTTTAAGGATATATATTCTATTCACCAAGATTGACCATATGCTGGAGTTAAAATAAGTTTCAACAAAATTAAAAGATTTAAATTCTACAGAGTATGTTACCTAACCACAATGGAAGTAGAGAAAAAACAGATATTTTCTTAAAAATTCTAAATAACAAATTTCTACAAGCTTACTGGATTAAAGGTGTGGTGTAAGAGAAAAATAGATATGTGGTCACTGTACTCCTTTCCTGGCACAGAGCTCCTATAGCAGCTGGAATTTACTCTCTTTTGTATGCTAACGAGATGACTCATGGAGGGGAGCATAGACAGCTTCAAAATGAGCATTTTTTTTCCTGGTCACCAGAAAAAAGAACCACATTATTAGAGAGTTAGAACTTTCAGCCCTATCCCCTGACCTCCAGAAAGAAGAGGGGCTGGAGATTATATTAAATCTCCAGTGGCCAATGATTCACTGAATCAAGCCTACGTAATAAAACCTTCATACAAACCCTTAAAAATGGGGTTCAGAAAGATTCTGGGTTGATGAACACGTTGATGTGCTGCCTGGAGAGGGCATAGAAACTCCACATTTCCCTTTACCCATTTGGCTGTTCTTGAGTTGTATCTTTAATAAGAAATTGGTAAACATAATAAAGCTTTTTCCTGAATTCAGTGAGTTGTTCTAACCAGTTACCAAACCTGAAGACCCCTGAATTTGTGACTGCAGATTCTTCTGGACAGAAGTGTGGATAGCTTGGGAACTCCGTTTGTGCCAGGCATCTGAAGTGGGAACAGTTTTGTGGAAATTTGTCAATGCTATCCCTGGGTAGTTAGTGTGACAGTAAAATTCAAATGAATTCTTGGACACCTGATTGGCATTGAAGAATTGGTTAGTGTTTGGAAAAGACACATATTTGATGACAGACAAAAGCAACACACACAAAAGGAAGTTCAAAAATAATGTGAACTGATGATAATGAATCTGCAATGTATCCAAAAATGTGGGATGCCACTAAAGCAGTGCTGTGTTAGTTTCTTATTGCTGCTGTAACAAATGACCATAGACGATTTTAATCTTTTTTGTGCAACCCGAATACCATAGACTGAGCAATTTCCAATAAACAGAAATGCATTGCCTTATAATTCTGAAGGTTAGGAAGTTCAAGATTGAGGGACCGCATCTGTGAGGGCCTTCTTGCCACATCCTCCATGGCAGAAGGGCAAGGGGAGAGTGGTAGGGAAGCAAAAGGGAGCCAAACTCATCCTTTTATAATGCACCACTCTCACAACAACATTAATTCACATTAATCGATTAATTAGGTCCCACCTCCTGATTCTGTTGGCATTGGAAATTAATTTTCTAACATACTTTTTGAGGAACACATTTAAACCACACATGAAGTTACTTTTTAAAAATACACATATACGTGTATACTTTTACAGTTCTGGCGCTCAGAATTCTGAAATCAGTCGCACTGGGCTAAAGTAAGATGTCAGCAGGGCTGGCTTCTTCTAGAAGGTTTGTAGAAAGAATCCATTCCCTTGCCTTTTTCAACTTCCAATGGCAGCCTATATTCATTGGTTTGTGGCCCCTTCCTCCACTTTCAAAGTTCATCACTACAACCTCTGCTTCATCACAACGCATTCTTCTCTGACTGACTCCTCCCGCATTCCTCTTACATGGGCCATTGTCATTACATGAAGCACTCCCCCCTTGATAATGCAGGATAATATCCCCATCTCAACAATTTTAATTTACCAAAGGGGATACAAATAACTTTATTATCTTTTGCTATTTTTCTTTGTGATCTGATGATATTTTGTAGTGATATACTTTGATTATTTTCTCTTTATCTTATTTGTATCTACTACAGGTTTTTATAGTGATATACTTTGATTCTTTTATCTTTATTTTATTTGTATCTACTGCAGGATTTTTCTTTGTGTTTACCATGAGACTTGCATAAAACTTATTATAGTTATAACAATTTAAGTTAATAACAACGTAACTCCAATGATATACATACTATACTTTTACTCTTCCACATACTCTTCATATTATTGATGTCAGAATTTACCTCTTTTTATATTGTATCCATTAATAAATTTTTGTGATTATAGTTATTTGTAATAATTTTGTCTTTTAATGCTTCTACAAGGGTTAAAAGTGACTTAAGCATCACCATCACATAATTTTATTCTGTTTTTGTCTATATATTTGCCTTTACCAGTAAGATTTATATTTTCATAAGCTTTCATTTTGCTGTTTAGCATCCTTTTATTTCAACTTGAAAAACTCCTTCCAGCATTTCTTGTAAGGCAGGTCTAGTGGTGATAAACTTCTTTAGCTTTTGTTTGTCTGGGAAAATCTTTATCATTCCTTTTTTTTTTTTTTTCAGTTGGAGTCTCACTCTGTCACCCAGACTGGAGTGCAGTGGCCGCTCCCAGCCCCCGCAGCCCCGACCTGCTGGGCTCTGGTGATCCTTCTGCCTCAGCCTTCCAAGTAGCTGGAACTACAGGCTCGCGCTACCATGCCCGGCTAATTTTTGATTTATTGTAGAGATGAGGTCTCGCCAAGTTGCCCAGGCGGGTCTCGAACCCGCGGGCTCAGGCAATCCATTCACCTCGGCCTCCCAAAGCACTGGGATTACAGGCTGAGCCACTGACCCCAGCCTCATTCCTCATTTATAAAGAACAGTTTACCAAGTATGGTATTCTTGATTGGCAGTTTTATTTCTTTCAGCACTTTGAATATATCATCCCATTCTTTGGTCTTGCAAGGTTTCTGCTCAGAAATACACTGATAGTCTTATGGGTGGATTCCCTTGTGTTTAATGACTTACTTTTCTCTTACAGCTTTCAAAAGTCTTTGACTTTTAACAATTTAATTATATGTCTCAGGATACAACTTTTTAAATTCGCCTATTTGAGGGCCCTTGTGCTTCATGAATCCAGAAGTCAATTTTTCTCCCCAGATTTGGAAAGTTTTTTCAGTTATTAAAAAATAGGCCAGGCTCAGTGGCTCAATCTGTAATCCCAGCACTTTGGGAGGCCAGGGCGAGTGGATTGCCTGAGCCGTTCCAGCTACTTGAAAGGCTGAGGTGGAAGGATTGCCAGAGTCTAGCAGGTCGATGCTGTGGTGACCATGAGTGTGCCACTGCACTCTAGCCTGAGTGACAGAATGAGACTCCAACTCAAAAAAATAATAATAAAATCATCATCATCATCATCATCTTTCTTTCCCTTTCTCTTTCTCTTATCTTTCTGGAATTCAAATAATATGTATGTTGGCTCACTTGATGGTATCCCATAAGTCCTATAGGTTTCCTTCACTCTTTTTCTTTTTTCTTTTTCTTTTTGTTCCTCTAACTAGATAATTTCAAATGATTTGTCTTCAAGTACACTGATTCTTTCTTCCACTTGATTAAGTCTACTGTTGAAGCTCTCTGTTAAATATTTTAGTGTAGTCACTATACTCTTCAGCTCCAGAATATCTATTTGGTTCTTTTTTAAGGTTTCTATCTCTTTGTTGAATTTATTTTGTTCATATATTGTTTTCCTGATGTTGTTTAGTTGGCTATATGTATTCTCTTGTAGCACACTGAGCTTCTGCAAGATGATTATTTTGATTCTTTGTTGGGCATCTTATGAATCTTCATTTCTTTAAGGTTGGTTAATGAAGCTATTTTGTACTTTGGTAGTAACATGTTCTTTGTTATTCTTGAAGCCTTGCATTTGTGTCTGCACATTTTAAGAAGCTAAAGCAGTCACCTTTCTCAGTCTTTACAGGCAGGCTTCAGCAGTAAATGTACTTCACTGATCATCCTGGCCAGAGACTGCAGGCAGGATAGCTGGAGAAGTCAGTGGATAGGTCAGCTGGCAGAGTCCCAAGTGGGCATTACTGCTATCTGGGTCCACAAGTAAGCCTATTGCCAGAGGCTACAGGCCAGCTGTTGAGATCTGTAAGCTGGTTATTGAGAGCTCCCACTCCTTTTCTTTGTTCTTAGCTACCCCCAAGCAATCTGGCCCCACTGGTTTCCTCAGTGTTCTTTCTCAATGAGGTGCAATCAGAGTGGGCCATTCACTAGCATCACAAAAATCTATGGAAATCTCTTTTTTTCCGTGAAAGAACTGGAGGAATGAAGGGATCTCTGTCTGTGCTGTGCTGTGCCAGCTTGGAAAAGGGGTGATACAGGTGAAAATGAAACTGTTCTTACCCTTTTCAATGCATCATTTTCATGTTTGTGCTCCTTGGCCATGCTATAACCTCTAACATGGATTTTTGAACTCTCAGAAAAATTTTTGTCCATAGATGATTGTAAAATCTGAATTTCTGTGGGAGAAATGAGGCTGAACTGCCTATTGCACCATCTTGTTGACCTAGAAAATCTGAATAGTCCTAAGAAATTTAATGCATTAACAAAAAAGCAAGGCTTTTCCTCAAAGTATAAATCAATCAATAAATAAACAAAATAAAACAAGAACACCTCTAGGCCCAGATTGTTTTAGATAACAATTTATCAAACATTTAGAGAAGAAACAATACCAATCTCACAGAATCTTTCAGGTAACAGAGGAGGGAACACTTCCCAAATAATTTTATGAGGCCAACATAACCCTGATACTAAAGCCTCGCTAACACATTGTGGGGAGCAGGGGGAGAGGAGACAATTCCAAACAAATGTCCCTCATGAAAATAGATGACAAAAATTTTTAATATTTTTCATTTTTTAAAATAGAGATGAGATCTCACCATGTTTCCCAGGCTGGTCATAAACTCCTGGGCTCAAGCAATCCTCTCACCTTGGTCTCCCAAAGTGCTGGGATTACAGGCATGAGCTGCCACACCTGGTCACAAAAGTCTTTAACAAAATATTAGCAAACCAAATCCAGCAATATTTTTAAAAATGTGTTATAACCAAGTTGAGTTTATTCCAGGAGTATAAGTTTGTGTCAACATTTTAAAATCAATTATGTTAACAGAATAAAAGAGGAAAACCACATATTCATCTCAATGATGCTTCAGAAGAAGCATTTGACAAAATTGACGTACATTCATAATTTTTTAAAACTCAGCAAATTCGGAATAGAAGAGAATTTTATCAATTAGACAAAGGGTATCTATGAAAAATCAGATATCACACTTTTTAGCGAAATATTGAAAACAAAGATGTCTACTTTGAGTCTCATTCAACTTTGTATTGGAAGTCCTACACTTTTTTAGTATAAGACAAAAAAGAAATAAAAAGCATAAAGATCAGAAAGAAAGAAGCAAAACTGCCTCTATTCATAAGTTACATGATTATATAGAGAATAATAAGGATTTACAAAACAGCTACTTAAGCTAATAATTTAGCAGGTATCTAAGATATAAAGTAAGTCCATTGTATTTTTAAATATTAAATGCACAAATAATTGGAAAGTAAAATTTAATAGCAATTAAACAATTCCATTTACAATAGCTTCCAAAAACATCTCTACAATAAATCAAAAAATTAGCCAGGCATAGTGGCACACACCTGTAATTCCAGCTACTTGAAAGGCTGAGGCAGAAGGATTGCTGTAATCATGCCACTGCACTCTAACCTGGGTGACAGAGTGGTATATAAAGGTATAGAAATGGTATACGAATGGCCAATAAGCACATAAAAATGTGTTCAGTATTATAGTTATTAGAAAAATGCTCATGGTAAAATTCTTTCAACTTGTCTAAAAATATTATGAAGTTTTTCACAATAAAATGTAGTCAAAGTATGGATAACTGCTAGAACACTACAAATAGTGTTCACAATTACAAACCAATGGAAGAAAAAACAAATGAAACAAAGAAAATTTGATCTGCCCAACAAAAGTAAGAGAAAAAGAATAATGAGATAATAAGAAAGTATAGGAAATATAAAAATATAAAGTAAATGTCAGAAATAAATAAATAAAATATAATATTAAATCAGTATAAATATACATAAATTACATACTCTTTCTAAAAACCAGAGGATCTCAGGTTGTGATTTTTAAAAAAGAAGAAAAGAAAATATAGTTTTATGCTATTTACAAGAGACACGTCAGTACCTAATGGATTTAAAGTACTGAAAATTATACTATAAGTAAAATTAGTCAGAAGCCATGCAGAGCTAGTTGACACAGCAGGAAAGTGACAAAAAGCCCCAGAAACAGGCAAGGATGAGTTGTGAGAGGATCTGAAGTGGTACCTGAGAGCTATCCGATAAAGGATCCAAGTTGTTTTTTCTATTATGCATAATTGACAGTCCCAGAACTATTTATTGATTGATATATCATTTCCCAAGCAATCTTACTTGGTACCTTTGTATGTGAATGTTCACACATACATGGGTATGTTTCTGGACGCTCTAGCTTGTCCTTAGCTAGTTTGCCTATCTGTACATCAATATTGTCCTAGTTACTATGGCTTTATAAAAAGTGTAACTATCTGGCAGAGCAAATTATGCCTCCTTATTCTTCTTCTTCAGGAACATCTTAACTAGTCTTGGCCTTTTGCATTTTCATGTAAATTTGATTACAGTCTGTCAGAAAAAAAAGACCCTGTTGGGATTTTTACTGTAGTTGCACTGAGCATATAGATCAATCTGGGAAGAAATTCCACTTGTATATTGAGCATTTCTAGCCTCAGATATGATATATATCTCCATTTATGTAGATCTTCTTTAATGTCTCTGAATAACATTTTTTTTTCTCCTTAAACTTCTTGCTATTCTTTGTTAGATTTTTCTCAGTATTATTTAGAAAGATACGCTAAATAGATAATAGATAGCTAGAGAACAGATAGATAGATAATTTTATTGGTATAATAAATGGTACTTGTATCTGTCAGTTTCCAAACAGGAAAGCAGAAATAACTCTCAGAGTACAAGCAGAGTGAAATTGAATACAAGGATTTCAATGGTTATAATATTGTTAGAAGGGCTAGAGAACTCACAGAGAAAGAAGGGGTTGCCCAGAGATAAGGACACTGCTCACCCCTAGAGCTCACAATGCTACACTCTCACTCCACAGTGACCCTTAGCTGGGGGAGTTGCTATTGCTGCCATAGAGCAGAAATCACTCCTATAGCCACTTCTGCAAATGCTGCTAGAGTTTTTGTCATTGATGTTGCTAGGCATCACTGCCTCTGAACAGCACACCATCCACCACTATTTTGAATATAAACTCTGCTGGGGTACACAGTTCCTTTGATTGCTTACTCTGGATAGAGTTTAAGGTAGAATAATTCTTCTTAATTTCTATAATCTAATCTCTCACAAGTGTTTCCTACTAACAGAACATGACCAAAGTCCAACTAGCAGAAAAGTTTGAGAAATGTAGTTTTCAGGCTTCCAGCCCCCTGCAAAACAGAAGAGTGTGTGAAAGGGCAGGAATGCAACTAAGTACCAACTAGCAATATCTAGCAAAGTAACCATCAAATAGTTGAGGAAAGCATAAAAGGAGAGAGAAAAGGACTATATAAATAACAGAGAAAAATATTCCGGAAAATGTGTTAATTTAGGAAACAGAAGAGAAGTTGGAGTTTTTAATAGTGTTTCAAGAAGACACTACACTCATTTTAAAAAAATGAGGAAAGGGGCCAGGTGCAGTTGCTCATGCCTATGATCCCAGCACTTTGGGAGGCCGAGTTGGGAGAATTGCTTGAGCCCAGGAGTTCAAGACCTGCCTAGGCAATATAGCAAGACCTCATCTCTACAACAAGTTTTAGAAAAAATAAGTTGGGCATGGTGCATATGCCTATATTCCCAGCTACTTAGGAGACTGAGGCTGTGGTGAGATGTGACTGTGCCACTGTACTCCAGCTTAGGCAACAGAGTGAGACCACAACTCAAAAAAAAAAAAAAAAATGAGGAAAGGAAACACCAGGTAAGAAAGAGTCCCTAGAAAGTAACAATATTATTTTTGAAATTAAAATGTCAACAGGAAAACTGAGCTAAAAATTGAGGAATTCTGACAGAATGTAAAGCAAAAAAATTTTATTGTAAATATGAAAGACGAGATAATAGACTTAAATGAAGAAAAATCTCTTTTCAACTTTAGACTAAAAGGAATTGCTGAAAGACAGAATGGAGAAATTTGAATTTTAGAAATATCAAAGAAGCGATATAGGAGAATTTCCCAAAATTGAGTACACAAGTCTTCAGATTAAAAGAATATAAAGATTGGGGGAGGGGAATTACACTGTGGCAAATAAACATCAAATTTCAGAACATCTAGAATAAAGAACAGCTCCCTAAAGTAATCTTAGAAAAATAAAAGCTTTCTTACAGAGGAAGCAGAATCAGATTGGCATCATAGTTCTCATCAGCACATAGGAGACCAAGTGACAATAAAGAAAGACCTTTGATATTATTCTATTTATATGATTTTATACCCAGCAAAGCTATCACTGAAGAGTGAGGAGTTAAATAAAGACATTTTCAGACATGCCAGGAATTAGAATACAGTCTACACTTCCTAATGAGGAAAAATGGGCTCTAGGGAGAGAAATGGGCTTGGGAACGAAGAGAAAGTTGAAGTATGTTGCTCTCTATATTTTGACTAATTTAATATTTTATAAGAGAATGCACTTATGGTTAATTTAAAAATGAATAAACTCCAGGAAATAAAATCAATGCACTCTTAGGCTACCAACTAAAGAAGAGGGGCCCAAGGCAAAGGAGATGACTGTCCTACTCTATGTTGTATAAGTCAGCACAGCCTAACACTGAATTCTGAGGCCCACCCACAACCAGAGAAGGACAGGCATGCACAACTTGAATCAATTCCAGGAGATGATAATAAAATGTTGAAAGATCTGGAAAATCTTAATAGCTGAGTATCAACATTTAAACAATGAGAATGCTTAACTAGGGAAAAAGGAACATGATTTTAAAGGACACGATTTTTTTAAAGGGACAGATGAATTTTTTTCTGTGGGGAATTGAATGAATGGATGGAAGCTATAGAAAGAAAAACGTAAGTTCACTAGAAAAATTTTGTTTTATTTTTTAAAAAATAGGGTGGACAGGTCAGAGTGTGAGAGTCTCTGCAAAAGCGAGTGTCCATAAAGACTCTCTGCATGAATGGGTGTGTGCCAGTGTGTGAGTGGAAGTCCATCTGAGGGGAGACTCAGGTTCATGTACCCAAGGCTCTCCTCCTGAGGTGACTGCAAGCCACCACTGCCCTGAGATTGGAGTCCTTGCACACAGCATCATCTGCATTTTGGGACTCTCTTGAGAGGAGGCAGCAGAGAACAGCTGCTCCTCACCACCTGGCACCTAGCCCACATCATCACCTGTGGCAGCAGACCAGGCACAAGCAGGAGGAAACATGGGGAATGCAGGGCATGGGAATCTGGAACAGAGCCTCGCTGCCAGTGATGAGATGCCAACTGGTGCCATCTTCTCAGTCCTGGGACCAGGCAGAGACCTGCATTGCCCCACCCAGCTCTGTCCAGTCTCCAATCTGAGACCCAGAGGCTATCCCCTCATCAGACTCAGAGAGACAGATGTCCCTGTCCCATGCTGGAGCAGGCACAGACACGTCAGATCTGAGTGGGAGACTTGACAGCAATGGCAGCAAATGGGGTGAGTCCAGATCTGATCCATCCTCCTCCCACAGTAGTCTGTGGGGCATCTGACCCACGCTGAGAGCAACCCTCTCAGCCTGCACTGAGGGAGGAGGGGAGGGGCTGGAGACTGGAGCCACTCCTTAATGTGGTGGTGGCAGCCTAAAGGAATCTGGGGTTACAGAAACAGCCATAGAGTGAGGTTTGTTGTTGTTGTTGTTGTTTTTGTTTGTTTGTTTTTGTTTTAGTTTTAGGTTTTTTTCCTTCTCTCTATTTTTGTTTATGTTTCATACTTGCTTTGTTTCTGTTATTTTAATTTTTTTTTTTTAAGATTTTCTGTTTGTGTATGGGTATTTTTGAGGGAGAGTACATCAACAAGGGGGTTTTGTTTATTTGTGTGACTGTATTTTTTGGGGGGGTTCTGTCTTTGTTTCTCTGCTTATTCATTAGTTGGTATGCCTGTCTGTTTTTCCTTTTCTTCTCTCTCTCTGCCTTTCTTTTACCTTCTTCCTTCCTTTTTCTTATCTCATTTTGCTTTCAGGGGGCAAACATACACCCCCACTTCATGGACAGATTCTAAGGAGGTGGGAAGTGGGTTCCAGGAGGCCCACATACTTGTCAGCAGATACTGGGATCTGCAGATAGCTTATGAATCATAGCTCCCCCCCTGAATTAAATCTCAAAACTGCAAAAAGCACTGCCTCTCACCCCCAGTTCAGCTTCAGAATTTAACAAAGTCAGAGGAAGAAGCAAACAGACGTAAAAGCTATCTCCCCATCACCGAACAATAGAATTAAAGAAGAGGTAAAAAAAAAAAAAAAAAAGGTGGGGGGAAGGAAAACCTACACAAGTGAAGAAAAACCAAAGGAAGAATATGGGTCTCACACAGACCCCAGGGAGGACAACCACTTCGGAACTCAAACAATGAAAAGCCCCCCGAATAACTGGTCTCAAACCACAAACCCAGATATGAAGATATTAATAGGATACATAGAAATAAAGAGAGACATGAGGAAAGAATGAAGGAGTTGATAACTGAGATAACAGCAACAAAGAATACAGTGAATGAAATAAATAACAAACTGATAAGCATGGAAAGCAGAATTACCCAAGCATAAGAAAGAATCTCAGAGCTTGAGGACCAAAACACGGAACTAACCCAAACTGCTAAAAACATAGAAAAGAAGCTTAAAAAGACAGAACAAAACATTCAAGGGATGAGCTAATTATATCAAGAGGCTGAACCTAAGATTAATTGGAATCCCTGAGGCAGATAGAGAGACAGAGACCAGCCTGGAACAAACATTCCATGAAATTATCCAAGAAAACTTCCCTCATCTCATCAGTGATGTGACCATTATTTTTTTTAATATACAGAGATTTGAAAGCAAGATACATTCTGTTATTTAACAAATTGTTGCTGATTTTTAAAACTAAAATGATAATACCTAGGTGTTGAGAGTGGAAATGGTCACTCTCCATTATGTCTGTCTAGCTGAAACAGTCTTTCTGAAGAACAATTTGGCATTATGTATCAAAACATTATTAAAAGTGTCCATTCCCTTTAAACTAATAGTGCTAACTCCAGGAATTGATCTTAAAGAAATAATAAAATGTACTCATAGACTTAAATAAAATGTTCTTCATCATGATATTAACAATAATATCATAAAGACTGGAAATGCCTAGCTTTCCAAAAATATAAACTTTGTTAGTTAGGTTATGATATAGTCCTTCAATGGAAGTTATGCAGTCATTAAAAGCTGTGTTTAGAAAAAGGAAAGTGTAATGGCCTGGATATTTTTCAAGCTATTTTGCTAAGCAAGAAATTAGTTTACGAAACAACACCTATGACATATTCTCAATTTTGCCTTTAAAGTGTCTAAATATCCATAAAAGGTTTATACAATAATATAACTTTATTCATTTAGCAAATATGTATTGAAGACTTCGTCTGTGTTGGGCATTGTGCTAGGCACTAGGAATAGTATTGCTAGGTACTGAAGAAGACAACTGCCAGGTTCTTGCCCTTAAGATGCTTGGGGGGTCAAACATTGGTTTCCCTGGGCTCAAGCCAATAGTCAAGACCTCTAAGCCTTTGGATCAGCTGACATGGGCTCAATTACTCACCTTGCACAGACATGTTTGCTTTAACAAACAACATTTTGCATCTTTTACGGCATCTGAGCCCTGCCTTCTGTCAGATCAGTGGTGACATTAGATTCTCATGGGAGTGCGAACCCTGTTGTGAACTGCACATGCGAGAGATCTAGATTACATGTTCCTTGTGAGAATCTAATGCCTGATGATCTGAGGTGGGGCTGAGGCGGTGATGCTAGTGCTGGGGAGTGGCTGCAAATACAGATTAACATTAGTAGTGAGGTTTGACTGCACAGAGACTATGATAAATCAATTGCTTGCAGACTCATATAAAAATCTTATCAGTGAGTGGCAAATGAGTTGATGTACTTCAATTGTACAGCTACATCTGGTAGCAGGCTTTAAGTCAGAATCTGACACTTATTTTTTATTTTTTGAGTTGGAGTCTCTCTGTCACACAGGCTGGAGTGCAGTAGCCACCACAGCCTCGATCTGCTGGGCTCAGGTGATCCTTTCACCTCAGTCTTCCAAGTAACTGGAACTACAGGCATGTGCCACCATGCCCAGCTAATTTTTTGATTTATTGTAGAGATGAGGTCTCACCAAGTTGCCCAGGCTGGTCTTGAACCCCTGGACTCAGGCAATCATCTTGCCTCGGCCTCCCAAAGTGTTAGGATTACAGGCCTGAGCCACTGGCCCGACCCAGAATCTGACACTTATTTTAGTCTGCACGTGGACTGTCCAATATTTAATTTACCACTTCCATCCATGCCTCTTTTTTATGATGAGTTGTATAATTGTTTCACTATATATTACAATGTAATAATAATAGAAATAAAGTGCACAATAAATGTTACATACTTGAATTATCCCCAAACCATCCTTCTCTCCCACCCCGCCTTCCAGACCATGGAAAAATGGTCTTCCATGAAACCAGTCCCTGATGCCAAAAAGACTGGGGACTGCTGTTTTAGGGAGCAGGAAGATAATCCACATGGATTCCTATTTAAAAGATCATTTGGTGCCACCTTTGTCTAGAAGCACAAACCCTCCAGACAGTGGCCCCAGTAGCACCCTCTTCTTTTTTCTCTTTCACATCACTGGCAGTGTTGTAAGAAATCCAATGAATAGATGCATTTTCAAAGACAAATACAGGGATAGTTTCCTTAGCTCAATCCTTTTTGAAGCAACTCACTCCACCATCCTATGGCTCTGCTATGGCTTGAATGTTTTTCTTTCCTCCAAAAGCCATGCTGAAAACTAATCCCTAATGCAACAGTGGTGGGAGATGTGGCCTTTGGGAGGTGATTAAGTCATGGGGGCTCTGGACACATGAGTCGGATTAGGTGTCCTTATAAAAGGAACTGATGGAGGGAGTTTGCACTTTTTACCCTTCTGCCTTCTGCCATGTGAGGACACAGTATTCCTTCCTACAGAGGAAGCAGAGAGCAGCCCTCAGCAGACAAGTGAACCTACCTTGATCTTGGACTTCTCAACCTCCAGAACTGTGAGAAAACACACTTCTATACTTTATAAACTACTCAGTCAGTGATACTTTGTTATAGCAGCATACACAGACTGAGACAGAATCTAATAGAGGAAAAATCTTCTTGGCTCTGGCCCTTCCGTCCCCAAGAGCCTCAAGAATGGCCTGAGCCCTGGCACCTCTCCTCCTCCAAGTACTGGAATTCAGCAGCTCAGCTCCCCTGAGTCTTCTCTCCACACAACACTCCCATTCCTTCTTCTTCACGCTGTGTTTCCAACTCTTAGTCTCAAAGTTGTTTCTTTGAGAGTCTTTCATCCACTCAAAGTAGGACATAGGGTCTTCCCCAAAGTCTCTCTTCACTCCTGTGTCCCTTCTAACCGTCCTCGCCATAGATAATAAATAGCTGCTTCCAATAAATAAATACATGATTGGTTTTATTAACCTACATGGGATGTCCAGGGGTGTTACTATGTTGAAGGGCTGGTGCATGCATCACGGTTATTGTCCCACAGGCAAACATCCTGGTCCTGGCTGGCTTTCCCAGAGAAACTGAGGAGGAATCGTTTTCAGCTTTGGTCTGGGGTTCACATCAATCGTGTGGGCAGATGTGAATGTGCAGCAAGGATGATTGGGAGGGGGAAGGACTGTCTGAGCAGTGTAAGGGATTCATTATTTTCTGTCTGCGTAACACCTTCTCCCATGGTCTTTCTTTTAGCATGTTTTGCTTCTTACAACAGTGGGAATTATTGATAAGGTAGGAATTGTCATCCTCATTTTATAACAGAGGAACCTGAGGCACAGACAGGTTAGGTAAATTGCCCAAGGTCACCTAGCAGCGGAACATGAATGTAAATGCAGAGATGTCTGACTCTAAAACCCAAGCTCTCAAGTGGGTTAAGCCAGTTGCCGTCCAGCAGAAAAATGGCCAAACCAGGATTCCAACCCTCTCCATTATAGTTATTGCTCTAAGTTCACAGACTCATTCCCCTTGTGGAGCTGAAGGGAGTATGCCCATTACTCACCTGTCCTTCCTTCACCACACTGCCCTAGCACTCTACATTCATTCAATAGTGGATCCTCAGGCTGGTGAACAAATATATACCCCATGTTCATAAACACAATAAAAGCTGGTGAACTTGCTTTTTTAGATACCGGTTAAGAACACAGGCTTTAGAGCTGTGAGTTCAGGCTTTAGGCTTTGAGTCAGAGCTCAGATTTGCCACATAAAAATATGAATTATTTTCCCAAACTTCTCTGAACCCTATTTCCTTATTTGGAATGTATGAATGATATTCTGCTCCCTGGAGCTGGTTATGTGGCTTACACAAGGTAACACCAGCAAAGCACACAGTACCAGAACCATGGCCCCTAACTATGTAGCCGTTAAAGCTGGGATTAATAGTAAAGGCTCACACAGGGGTTCTTGTGACTGAGGATAGCAATAGCTACCCAGCATTCTTCCTGACCCAGTTTTCATCTTTCCTGACTGTTCAGGACACTGAGGCAAGAGCTGTAAAACACCCAGGCTGCCCCACACACCACTTAACCCATCAGTGAAACTCTCCCTGGTTGGCAGCAGTTTGCATTTCTCCAACATCACAGATATCTCCCTGTCACTCCCAGGGACTCTGTGAAGCAGGCAGCATTGTCTTCATGGGACACAGGAGGCCCAGAAAGGCAGAGAAATGTGTCCAGTGATACACAATGATTTGGGATGTGCCCAGGCTCCATTCGGCTTACATCCTTTGACAGCATGTCATGAATGTAACATCCTTCATCAGGAGCTCGGGGAGGAATGGGACAGCTGCCTCCTCCAGAACTGGTAGGACCCTCTCAATGTAGACAAGATCCTGTGCTGGGACTTCTCAACAGCCTGGGCTTCAACTCACAGAGCCAGGCACCACCACAGGCCAAGTCCATTCCAGGCTGGCTCTGCCAAGAAACATGCAGCTAACTACACTTGACTCGCCAAATAAATCCTTTAAGTCAGAACAGATGCCATCAGCTTGGCCTGGAGCCATCAGCAGCACCACTGCTTGTAGAAGGCTCTTGGAGCAGAGGGAATGTGGCAGGAGGCTCCCTGGAAAGTACCAGGTCAGGACTTTCGGGACCTCCAAAACATACTCCCCTGGTAGAGGCAAAAAATCTGCCCAAGAAGATACATCTCAGGAGAGAAGGTGCTGCATGGAAAACTAGCCAAGAGACAAGAGCCAGTTTTTGTCCCAACTCTGCAACTCCAAGCAAGTTCCTCTGGCTCTGGGACTTGATACCCTCACCTGTAAGGGTATAGTAGAGGTTCAAAGAGCCTATTGAACTGAAAAGGACTGTCAGAGGAGGCAGGGGGATTACGGTAGCCTGAGAATACCTGGATGCTTGGTGTTGCTATCATCAGGCATAGGGGACTTCTTAGCCATCAGCCTCCCTTGGAAGTGGGCACTCATTGAAAGAGGACTGGAATTTTTTAAAATGTGGTACATATACAAGATGGAATATTATGCAGCCATAAAGAAGGACAAAATTATGAACTTCACAGCAAGTTGGATGGACTTAGAGTCTATAATACAGAATGATCTTTCACAGAAACAGATAACTGAGTATCACATGTTCTTACTCATAAGCACACCTTGAACAATTATCATAATACTATAGGAAAAGGATTGTCAGTAGTGGGAAACTACCACGGGGTGAGGGGGGAGGTGGGATTGGCTGTTAGTGGGAATCTGCCGGGGGAGGGGGGCACACCTCATCAACAAGGGTACCTACATAATGAACATTTGTATACCTAACCCTGAATTGTACCCCACATCTTTAAAATAAAAAATTTTTAGAAAAAAATGTTTTAAACCACGGAAAAAGCGGGCACTGATTGAATTAATACATAGACATTTCTCAGAGCTAAAGGATAGGGCCCAGGTCCTCTGTTTACAAGTCCAGTGTCCATTCATTCATTCAATTATTTACACATACAACAAATATTTGTGGAGCATCTACCATGGGCCAGGTACTCTGCCAAGTGCTAGGCATATAGTAGGAAAAAAGATAAGTTCTTTGTTCCCAGGGAGTTTGCATTCTAGCAGGAAAGGACAGGAAATAACAGACAAGGAGAACAAGAGTGTGATGAGTGATGAGTGCTGTATTGAAATTTAAATAGGCTAATGTAGTGGAGCTTGACCTAGTGGGTGATTGAGATTGGATAGATGGGGAAGCCTTGCTAGGGACAGGACTGAGAGTAAATGACCAAAAAAAATGAAGCCAACCTTATGAGTATGAGTGGGAAGAGTAGTCCAGGAGAGGAACAGCTGGCATGAGGACTTTCAGATACAGAGGTTAGAGAAGAAAGAAGGCCAAAGAAGACGGGATGCAATGAGCAAAGGGAGCACATTTGAGAAAAGACTGGAGAAGCAGGAAAGGGCCTGTTTGTGTACAGTCCTGTGGACCATGATGAGGAAGTCCTATTTTAGTCAAGTGGAATGGAAGAGAAACTCGTGGGAGGGTTTTAAGTTGGGAGTGACGTGATAGAATTCATGTTTTCTTTTTTTGAGTCAGAGTCTCACTCTGTCGCCCAGGCTGAAGTGCAGTGGCACGCTCATGGCCACCCCAACCTTCCAAGTAGCCGGAACTACAGGCATGTGCTACCATGCCGGCTAATTTTTTGATACAGTGTAGAGACGAGGTCTCACCAAGCTGCTCAGGTTGACCTCCAACCCTTGGGCTCCCACAATCCTCTTGCCTTAGCCTCCCAAAGTACAGACTTGAGCCACCGTGCTCAGCTGGAATTCGTGTTTTCAAAAGATGATCCTGAGCACCGTGTAGAAATGGAATGAGGGATGGGACAGGCATCGAAGTGGGGACACCAGAGAGGAAGCTATTGTCCAAGCAAGAGGTGATTTTGGCTTAAGCTAGCATGATAATAGTGATGATGGGGAGAAGTGGATGGATCCATGTGGGAAGGAAAACTTGCCTGGGCATGCTCATATTCAGAAAGCAGAATGGAAAGAAAATGCACACGGAATTGCGATGGGGGAGTGTGGGCGAGGGAAAGAGGAATCAAGGAAATGGGGTGGATGGGAGTGCCTTTGCAATGAGCAGGGAGGAGAGGGGCGAAGAAGGCTCGGCCCCGGTGACCCAGATGTTTCAGGCCCTGCTGATTTCTAGATGCCTATTTGGTCTCCAAAGGAAAGTGTCATTTCAAGGCTGGCCACACAAGGCTGAAATTCTAGGGGAGATCAGGGCTGGTCATGTATATTTGGGGATCATCTGACTTAGGTGACATTTAGCGATGTGGGTTTAGACTAGATTACCTGGAGAGAGAAAATGTGTAGGTAGAATGCTATGAACTGAATGTTTGTTTTCCTCCCAAAAGTCATATATTGAAACCTGAAGTCCCAATGTGATGGCATTTGGAAGTGAGGCCCTTGGGACCTAGATATGGTCATGTGGGCAGAGCAACCTGATAAAAGGACATGAGAGAGCTTGCTTCCTCTCTCTCTCTGCTCTCTGCCATGTTGAGATACAAGAAGATCACCACCTGCAAACTGGGAAGAGGGCCCTCACCACACACTAACTACCAGCACCTTGACCGTGGACTTGACAGTCACCAGAACTGTGAGAAATAAATATTTGTTGTTTAAGCTCCCCAGTCTATGGTAATTTGTTATAGCAGCTCAAATTGACTTAGACATTTTTCACTGTGGGTCTGGATGAGACCTGGAGAGAGAGAATGTACAGGTAGAGAAACATGTTTGGGACACAGCACCAGCACTCCAATATCAGGAGTTTTACAAAAGAGGAGGAGGAAGCCAGCAAAGAGACCAAGAAGGAACCACTAGAGAGGCAAGAGGACAACTGGAAGCCAAAGCAAGGGAAGTTCAAGTTGTCTTTCTTCTATAATTTTGCTTCCCTGCCACCTACTTTGAGATCTCCAAATCTGCCCCACATGCTCCCAAATGGTAAAGGTGCCTTGCTGGCCCTTGGAATCAGCTGTTCTCAGTGGCACCATATCACACAGGCAGAGTCCCTTCTCGTCTCCTTCAGCATCCTAGCATGAAATGACTATGTGGCCCTTGCCAGATCCTTGTACCATCCTGGTTCTCAGTTCTTCCTGAGACAAATGAGAAGGCTGGAGATGGTGCTTTCCTGCTGACAGGCCTGCCTGTACCAACAGGACTTCAGCTCTGCCTCTCCCCCCCACGCCAAGGGCTCTCCAAGTCTGGGCTTTGCTTTGGCGTAGCTTATGGAGCTCCAGCTCTCTTCCTGTTAGGTCTATCTCCTCAAGAGACCATGCGGTGCTGGTCTCCAAAGATAATCCCAGTGATACAGGGAGGACCCGCTCAGAGCATAACTCATGGGTTGGGTGCATCTGATGGCCATGAAAACCACACAGAGGGAAACCTAGAGAAGTGGTGGGGAGGGAGGCAAGGGCCTTGGCCCGGGGCTGCCGTGTGGGTTGTCCATGATGTGTCCTGCTGCAGGGGTACTCTGCCTGTTAAAGCTGGGCACCCCCAAGGCTATGTTTGCCCAGAAGGGGCAACTTTTTCTGATTAGCACAAAAGCACCATATAAGCAGTGCCATGTGACCCTACTTTGGACCAGTCAGCTGTATTCTTTGTTCCTGCCATGTGACTTCTTTGAGCTCACTGCCTGGTTTTCCTTAGGTGTACTCACTACCTGATGTCTTTGGGCCTGCCACCCACTCTCTTAAGCCTGCCAGCCATTTGCATTATTTGGGACACTGCCACATGCCTGGGCCAGCCTCCTGATGTCTTTGGGTCCACCCCATATTTCTTCAGTTTCGCTGCCTGGATTATTTAAGCCTGTCATGTCCTACCTTTGGACTTGCCACCAGAATGCCCAAGGTCCTGGGAACTGGAGCTGCTGCTGTATATCAGGGCTACCTGGGACATTCACACAGTTCTGTGGGGCTGCTGTCAAGAAGGGGGGACGAATGTCACCATCCAGCCTCCAATGGTAACTGCTGTGATTAGGCCAATGTCTTGGCTGTACTTTGAAAGGAGCGTTTATATGGTTTGTTTCCCTCCACGAGACCTCCAAGGCCAAATCCCCCAGAGACTGATTCATTTAGCCATTTTTCTTTTTTCTTTTTCTTTCTTTCTTTTTTTTTTTTTAATCTATGTTTCATAGGGAGCCGTGTGTATAGTGCCCCTGTGACTCTGGCTGGGAGCTCTGTGCTGGCAGGATAGGTGGGCAAGAAAGTTCAGCAGCAAGGGTGGGAGGAGGCCAAGAAAAACCCCCAGGCCTCAGGTTGTGGCAGAAGGGCTCGCCTGGATGCCTGCTCACCAATGCCCAGCTTCAGAACTCCCTGGGACTGGCCTGGCCTGGTGCCAACAGCCACTGCTCAGTCCCTTTGGAGAGAGCCAGGGAGACAAAACAGAGGTTGATTTTAAAACAGACACACAAAGTGGTCTCTTCACAGAGCCCTGCAGCAATCTGGACCAATAAAGACCAATGTTTTCATGTAGAAAAAGGGACCTTCAGAAGCATCATGTACAATATCCATCACATGCAAGAAGGTGGGGCTTCGAGAGAATAATAAATAATGCAGCTTGCATTTAGCAAACCTTCCTTGCACGCCAGGCACCATGACCAGTGCTTTACAAGGACCATGTCAACAAACTTGCATAAGAATACTATGGAAGCACAGTTGAAGACCCAGTTTTTCAGATTAAATTCCAAGGTTTGCACTCCTATTAGAATGGCTAAAATTTTAAACATTGATAACATCAAATGCTGACAAGGATGCAGAGCAACTGGAACTCTAACATATTGAAGGTGGAAGCACACAGAGGTACAGCTACTTTGGAAAAAACAATTTGGCAGTTTCTTACAAAGTCATGTCATATGTTCCTGAAAACCCACCCCTATGTATTTATCTAAATGAAATAAAATATGCCTGTAAATGTTGATAATGGCTTTATTCACAATTACCCCAAACTGCAAACAATCCAAATGTCCTTCAACTGAAGAATGCCTGAACAAACTAGTTCTTTAATACCAAGAATGCCATTCAGCAGTAAAAAGGAACATACTACTGACACATTAAAAATAAGCACAGATCTCAGATGCATTAGGCTACGTGAAAGAAGACTAGAATCAAAAAGCTACATAGGCCAGGCGTAGTGCCTCATGTCTATTTAATCCCAATACTTTGGGAGGCCAAGGTGAGAGGATTGCTTGAGCCCAGGAACTCGAGATCAGTCTGGGCAACATCGAGAGACCTCATCTTCACGCGCGCACGCGCGTGCACACACACACACACACACACACACACACAAATAGCCTGGTGTAGTGGTGTGCGTCTATAGTCCCAGCTACTCAGGAAGCTGAGGTAGAAAGATTGCCTGAGCCCAGGAGGTCAAGGCTGCTGTAAGCCATGATCGTGCCACTGCACTCCAGCCTAGGCAACACAGTGAGATTCTAACACACAAAAAAATGTTTTAAGTGGGGGAGGCTACATTCAGTATGACTCTATTTACATGATATCCTTATGAAGGAAAAAAGTATAAGGACAAAAAATAGATCAGTGGCTGCCGGGTGCAAAGGGTGGGTATGGGGAGGAAATTAGCTATTAATATAAAGGAGCAGGCGTGAATTTTTTAGAGTTGTGAGAATCTTCCTATATGTTTTGATTGTGGCGGTGTTTTCACCACTGTATATGTTTGTCAAAACATGCAGAACTGTACATTAAAAAGGGATGAGTAATACTATATGCAAATAAACCTTAATTTCTTAATGGGAAAAATCAGAGGTTCAGTGAAATGTAATCTACCCAAAGGCAACCAACCAGGAATGACAGAGTCGTTTTTAACCACTGTGCTAAACAATACCAGTTGCCCTGGAGACTCCCTGGTCTAAACCTTATTTACCAAGATCTGGAGTCACCAGGATATTTAGAAAATGGTAAGTTCTGGGGAGTGGGCATTTTTTCTTTTTAAATTAACTGAAGGGTTAATTTCTTTCAACTCGCATTGTTCCAACTATTTCTAAGTTGTGTGAAAATAATATCATGC
Source organism: Tarsius wallacei (assembly GCA_963574415.1). NCBI lineage: Eukaryota > Metazoa > Chordata > Mammalia > Primates > Tarsiidae > Tarsius > Tarsius wallacei. The sequence goes on along the minus strand of CAUYQG010060440.1, from coordinate 8,120 downwards.
CTCCTTACTCATGCCACTGACTCTGCTATGCTTTAGAATTGTAAAGTTATATCCCTTGAAGTTAGGGGACCTGGTCATAGTCTTCATCTGTCACTACTTGTTTCACCTGGATATGTCATTTACCCTTCCTAGACCCTGGTTTCCTTCTCCGTGAGAAAGGGATCATTTCACCCATTTTAAGATTAATTGAGAATTATAGAACTTACAGCTTTAGGACTTCATATTCTTATCAACTGCTTTCTTGTATCTCAGGGGATTTGTTCATTCACCCAGTGATGATGATAATAGTCAACCCTTACTGAATACTTACAACGTGCTACGTGGCTTATAGACATTTCATATGGCTGTCAAGCCTGTGAGGTGGTACTACCTCAACTAACAGAAGAAAAAAGGGAGGCCCTTAGAAAGGGAACAATTCACGAAGAGCCCACAACTCAAAGTAGTGGAGCCAGGATGAAAGCCAGGCAGTCTGATTCCAGAGCTCACAAGCTTCTATTTGGCCAGTTTACCTCTCTGCCACCCCGCAACCCTCATTTCAACTGCCATCTTAAGAGTAAGAATATGTAGCTACACACTTTGTCCATGATGTAGCAACAAACATCCTGAATTGAGCTTTTCCCAAAGGGACTTCAGATGCCGAAAAAAGGATGCTTCTGCAATTTGGAAGAGCCAGGAAAGCCACAAAGGACTCTTGTTGGACCCGTGCCCTTTCCCCCATTCCACCAGTCAGGAGTGTGAGAGGACAGTGGTGAGTGGCAGAGGGTCATCTGGCACAGGGAGAGGGATGACAGGAGGAAGAGGAAGGAAGCCACTTTTGTGGGAGAACGAGCGAGTGTCAATGCTCTCGCCGCTCAATCCGGGTGGCTTCATTCCGGCTCATTGTTCCTCATTATCAGAGCTAACTATGTTCAGGCGAAGGGCGAACATGTTCCTAAATTTATGTCTCTGTGTGCAACCACGACAATGCGTGTTTTGTGTGCTTCTCCCTGAAAAACTCCTCTTGTGACACAGGCGACCCAGCTTGGACTTGGTCTTTCATGTGCGTTACCCACTCCCACGGGCACCCGCTGGCAGATTTTTCTTAAAGTCTAAAATGAGGGGCTAACCTTCTCTTCTCTGCTTTTTCTTCTCCGCTACCTATAATCTTGATTTGACTCACACAAAAGTGACTCAGTGGGAAACCCACTCAAGAAGGCTTTGACAGGGAACAATGGACAGACACCTCTACAGAGGCCGGCCCGCCGCGTCGAGAGAGGAAAAATGGATTAAAGTTTAAAGATGTCATGTATGTTAACCGATCAGTATCGGTTTTATGTATTTTGTCAAAGAGACAGCAGTGAAGCCGGGTCTATGAGGGCGAGGGGGTGCCAAGGAGGGAAAGGTGGCCCCCGCACACTTTGGCCAAAGGCCTCACCAGAGATAACGAGCCCAAGGAGCCAGAGCATTTGAAAGGTAATAATAACAATAATAAAGAAGAAAAGGCTGAGAGGAGATTGTCGTGGGATTGTTGTGTGTGTCAGCTTTGTCCCTCCACAATGGTCCAGGGCCAGGAGCCAGGCAGTCTCAGGGGCAGCAGAGCGGCTCCTTCAGAAAGCAGACGCTGCTCATTCAGCCCGGATGGCTTTCTTCCAGGATAATGCTCCAATGGGCTCTCCTGGAGCAAGCAGAAGCCCAGGGGAGTCATGGGTGAGGCAGGGGGAGAGGTAACTGAAAGCAACGGTTCCCTGCCGGCCATCTCTCACGGCCAGGCCCGGCACCTTGCAAAGGAGCAGGGCAGGCCTCCAGCCTGCATGGGGCCTCTGCCCTGACCTTGCTTCTTGTCTGCAAGGAGGTTACCCACAATGCCCTGCCCTCTTGACAGAACATCAGGAGAATAGATTCTGCCCCTGGAACTTCTCTTCAGTATCCCTGAAAAAAAGTGGAATTCCCCACTCAGATTTCTTTGGACCTCTGAGCACTTTTCCTTTCACATGAACCTCCTTTTGTGAGACTTGCTAGAATTTTCTCAGGTAGGTGAATAGGCTGAAAATTGAGTATCTTTGAATCTTCTTTCTGAAGCAGTCCAGACTCAGAAACGACAAGCCCAACATTTTTGGAGAAAGCAGTGCAAGGCAAAAGATGCATTTGTGGATGAACTATTTTCTATCCGTCCTCTGGACTCTGAGGACTATCAATAAGGGCAGCCATCTTGGCTGGGCATGCAGGGGGATGCCTTCTAAAGGGAAAGCTTCAGAGCTGTGGACTCTTGCAATCCCATGGGTTGAGAGCAATAGCATGCTGAATCCAGCTCATACTTGCTTATGAGAGCTGATGATTAAATTTACAGTAATTTCACAAGTCAGTTTTTAAAAATTAAGCTATATGAACATATAATCAAATAAATACAACAAAGGCAATAAATACTCACAACACATTACATCCTCATTATTTTACTCCTATCTATGCTCTGGTGGTTATGTATGTCTACTGTATCTATATGGTAGAAATGTTGTAAAATGATGTGTTTCTGAGCATCTCTTTCCAGCTGCCTGTACAAGGGTGTCACACTGAGAGCTTGAAATTGGCCACGATGGAGTATTTACACAACAAAAATTGACAAATGCTACAAATCAGGGCTTTTCCCCCTGAAGCACTCGTTGTTAACTATTTACCAGTGAGTGTACTTGTTGGGAGGCGATCTGGCCAGCCCTTCGGTCAACTGGACAAAGTCACTTTCTCTCTGAAACAAGTTACTGCAGTGACAAAAGAAGAATAGAAGGAATGAGCAGCAAATTGCTTTAAAGACAAACTCTGTGAAAGTATAACGCTCAGGCAAACTCCAAGCTCCTTGACCCCATACCCATGCATGCATATATTCATTCATTCATCCATCCTATCTTTTTTCTCTCTCTTTAAATGAGAATGTTGTTTCGGGGCAGGGGGAATCATCTCCAACTGCAAGACCCTTTATGAAAAATCCGGTCCAATGTCTGCCTTTAATGAGGATAATTCAAGGCCTAATAATTGATGCTGAAAGCCACGCTGGGCTCAGGAATGGGAGACAGGAGGGACAAGTTCCTTGCTCTGGGGACCTCACCTCCCAAAGTCCTCATACAGCCTCTCTCTGGGTCTCAGTGAGCATCTCCCATGGGGAATCTGCCTTTGAATAGGGGTCTGGAGAAGATGAAAAGTCTTCAGGGCCACACTAAGTGACTTATAGGGGACCTCAGGCCTGGGGAGTGATGCGCAAGTCTGAGTTTGGTCATCTTTCAAAAACACATCATGTGGGCAACTGCCTCCCTCTTCCTTGAAGGCAGTCCTTGATGTGGGTCCTTCTCTCTCTTTCCCCAGAGAACACAAAGCAACAGAAACAGTAATAAAAACAAATGTTCATGGAATCAGCCTTAGTATCAACCTCTGGCCTGAGCACTATGATCTCATCTCAGAAGTAGGTGGCGTCTTAGTCTCATCCTACAACTGAGAAAACCAAGGTTTAGAGAAGTTCCTTAACTTGGCCCAAGCTGCTCAGCCAGGAAGCCACACAGCTGGGGTTCAAACCCAGGCGGTCTGAGTCCAGAGTTCTCTCTCTTAACTCCTATGCTCAATTGGTTCCCAGGAAGTTCCCCTTTTGACCCAAGGGTCCCAAATCCAGCAGGTTCCCTACCACTCAAGTCTGCTCAGTGGAAATAAAAAAAGGGGGAGGAGGTTGAGGGGAGGTAGGGTGAGGATGGTAAGCCTGTGGGATGAAAACCAAAGTATGCAAGGAAGCTGGTTCCTTCCCCTCCGCTTGACCGGGCATCCCCAGGGCCCTCCCTTGGCATACCCTTCCTTCAGGGTCAGGCTCACTCAGGACAGTTTCCCCCTAGTCCTGACACGCAGGGCTTAACACCTGCTTTGAATTATTTCAGATCTTAAGGGGGAGCAGCAGGAGCCTGAGACCCTGGGCACTGCGGCAGGCCCGGGGAACTGTGCGAGGGCTCTGTGGACACGTGTACCCTCCCCCATGGAAAAGTGTCACCCAGCAGACCCCATACAAAATGGGGATCTATCATAGTCTTTCTTTTCTCATGGGCCTCACCATCTACAAGGCACTTTCCAAGTTAATTTTTCATTTGTTCTTTGTAATTTCGCGAGGCCAGCATACGTAACAAGGATGCCTTTCATAAAAAGGAGAAGTTGATTCAAAATACCCCTGGAGGCCAGGCACAGTGGCTCAAGCCTGTAATCCCAGCACTTTGGGAGGCCAAGGCAAGAGGACTGCCTGAGCTCAGGGGTTAAAGATCAACCTGGGCAACTTGGTGAGACCTTGACCCCACAATAAATCAAAAAATTAGCCGGGCGTAGTAATGCACACCTGTAGTTCCAGCTACTTGGAAGGCTGAGGCTGAAGTATCACCTGAGCCCAGCTGGTTGAGGCTGCGGTGGCTGTGAGTATGCCACTGCACTCCGGCCTGAGTGACAGAGTAAGACTCCAATTCAAAAATAAAAAATAAAAAAAATGCCTCTGGGGTCTGGCCCAAGCCACTCAGCCCAGCTAGTTCGAAGCATAGTCTCTGGACTCTCTATCCAGTGCTCTTTTATCCCCCTCCCTCCCACAGGAGCTCTAGTGATTTAGCAGCAGATAAAACCTGGAAACATGTCAGTCGCTGAGACCAGAAGGCAAGCACTGAAGGAGACAAATCCTTGAGATTCCTGTTAAGAAACCATGTTGGGTTTGACCTGAATAACACCAGAGAAAAATGAGAAGAGAATAATGCTAGACATGGCATAATCCATAGAGACATGTACTGAAGCTAGGTGGGGCCATTTCAAAGGGGGCACCTTTCCCCATGGAAGGTGTGAGGGGGTGGGAGGACCTTGAATGTATACTGAGTTGTTGTCATCCACCAGACCCTAGGCAGATAGTATCTCAGATCATTACAATGACAGTCCCGTGGCCTACGGATTGTCACCTCCAGTCTAAACAAATATGCTTTAAATGCTCCAATGGTTTGTAGCCCTCCAAAGCTCAGCCCTATCTGACAAAATCATATTCCTAGGTATTTAATTTCTGTCTTTAGGGGAAATTTAAATTAAATTTTTGTCCTGTGGCAAGGAGTAGATGATAATGAAAAAAAGGTTGAGAAAATGTGCTCAGCAAAAGAAACCAGACACAAAAGAACACATGTGTGATTCCATGGATAGGAAATGTGCAAAAAGGCACATCTATAGAGAAGAAAAGTAGATTAGCGTTTGCTTGGAGCTGGGCGTGGGAACAGGGAGTGACTGCGACCGAGTGAGAGGGATCTTTTTGGGGTGATGAAACTGTTCTAAACTTGAATCATGGAGACAGTTGCACAATTCTGTAAATTTCCTAAAACTCATTGAATTGCACCCTTAAAACAAATGCATTTTCTGGTATTCAAATTATACTTTAATAAGGCTATTTTTTAAAAATAGAAGCCAGGCTCGATGGCTCAGCCTGTAATGCCGCACCTTGGGAGGCTGAGGTGAGTAGATTGCCTGAACCCGCGGGTTCGAGACCCGCCCTGGGCAACTTGGTGAGACCTCATCTCTACAATAAATCAAAAAATTAGCCGGGCGTGGTAGCGCACACCTGTAGTTCCACCTGGAATGCTGAGGCGGAAGGATTGCTGGAGCCCAGCAGGTTGAAGCTGTGGTGGCCAGGAGTGGCCACTGCACTCCAGTCTGGGCAACAGAATGAGACTACAACTCAAAAAAAACAAAACCTAACAAGCCAATAGGCAGTTAGAAATAGGGAGATGCTACTTATGGAATGATTTGGCTCATCATACATTGAGAACTATAATTTTTGTGAAACAATAAGACTCAGTGAGCAGAGGTAATAACTACAGAATAAGAACTGAAGGTGCAGCTCTTCTTCCTACAGAACCAAGTCAAGGATGACTTTACAAGATAATAAGAGTAACATAAACGGTCTGGAGGAGAAAACGAACTAAATATTATCAGAGGGATGACTATCCAGATGCCAGCAGTGGGACAAAGTAAAGAAAAAGAAGAGAAGTTGAAAGACATACCAAAGAAGAACAATAATGGGTGAGAAAATATTTATTGTCTGCAGGATCAAAGAGAAAAAGAAGAGGAATCCACAAAGAAGCCACCTAGGAAGCCAACAACAACAACAACAAACCACTAAGTTGCAAATCAGCTTTCAAATGTATAAAAGGGAAACTGTAGAGTGGAAAATTTGGCTTTAGTTAATTTAAATAATTCAACAATCCTTCCTTCTAAATTAACCTAGTGAAGTCAAGGAACAAATAAAGAGACCCAGAATTATTCTAACACTTGTTAGAGAGTAATACAAACAATCTGTCACGTACCAGAAGGTTTGTACATAAAAACCTTAAAGTGTCCATCCGTCTGGTGTATTCTGGCTTGTGTTCAACAATGTAAACATTCCTTAAAATATTTACTTGAGGACCACAGCTTTAGTAAACAGAAATGCTATTTGTCTTTAAAAAAAAAAATCCCCCCTGAAATGCCTGGCTCTACTTTAAAAACGTATTGCTGTGTAAGTGCACAGAATGAGGACACAAAAAGAAGCTGGTTCTGTGTGTAACACTGAATGAAAATCTCCCAGCATTCGGGTCTGACAGATTAGGAGAACAATTTTCAGACCAAGGCAGTCCTAAGAATATTCAAGAGTTAGAATACCAGCTAAGTAAATCTAGATTATAGAAGCTAAAAGAGTAATTAGAAATAAACCCTAATGTTTATTAAAGTCGGTTTTTAAAAGAAAGTTATTTTATCTTAAATATATATTTGAAAACAAATTAATTTCAGTATCAGTATTTGGCTCTAAATGTTTTCTTCTCAGTTGGAAGAAACTGAGTTGAAAATGTATTTAGATAACAACTATTTATTTTCAATATTATAAATCAAAATTTTCTTAAAATTCTAAATATTTCAAATAAATATATAAATATAATAGGAAAAGGTTACTGCAATATTACAATGTGTCTACATATTAGCACTACCCAGATGCTTCATTGAAAAACTAATTTAAAGGAGAGGATTAAGATGGCGACGGGACAAGCTGAACTGTGACAATCTCCACAAAAGGTGACTCCTGAAGGCAATTCCATGTGCCCCCACAGCCGCTGCCAACACGGGGGGGGGGGGTGGCTGCTATAGCCAGTCCCACACAGCAAACAGCCTTCGTTGCACCGTGGCCTCTGCTGTTTGCTACCAGGTGCTGAAAAGCTGCTCTCGGTGCTCAGCTCCGACCCGGGGAATTCCCAGTTCCGGCCCGAGGAATTGCTGGCTTCCTCCTCCACTGGCGGCACACCAAAGGCAGTGCCTAGCTATATCACTGATTCCAAGTGCCTGACGCCGGACACACACCACCACAGCCCATCATAGTGGATAATCCACAGACCGGATGAGTAGAGAAAAAGGAGGAGTGGAGAGAAAGGATCGGCAAAAGAGGAGTCACCCACCGCAGCCATTTTCCAGGCAGAGATTTGCAATGCCTCGCCCATCTCCAATCAGCCTCCACCTTGGTTTCTTTTTTTTATTTTATTTTATTTTATTTTATTATGTTATTGTGGGGTACGGTTAGGGGTTAGGCATACAAAAATATTTCGTTCAGGTACCCTTGTTGATAAGAGGTGTCTCCCCATCCCCAGATAGATACCCACCACCATTAATCCCACCCCCCCACCCCCCCAGTTTCCCACCACAGTCAGTCATTTTCTTGTGGTAATAGACCTCTCACAAAAACAAAAAACTAAGTATCACATGTTCTCACTCATATAGTAGACCTTGATCATCCACCTTGGTTTCTAAGGTAACCTCGTCAAATAGGAGACAAAAGGCCCTCCCCTATGCTGAATCAGACACAGGCAACTCAGTCCTGTGGCAGACCTCTCAGGCAGCAAGCCAAGGGAACCAACCCAACCTATGAGTAAATCTATCTGCCTGCAAAGGTGAGAGGCCAGAGATCAGAGCTGAAGAGACTTTAGACACTCAGGAAAGACTCCAGAGCTAGTATGGTTTCTTATTTTGATTTTTGATTTTATTGTTTTGACTGTTTTGTTCACTTTTATTTGCTTTTTGAGTTAGACTCCTTGTTTGTGCTGGGGAAAAGCACATCAAAAGGCATGATTTTATTGGACTGT
>CAUYQG010060439.1:0-16580 GCA_963574415.1 Tarsius wallacei | reverse complement strand
TGGGTAAGTAACCACAGGTCCATGGTCATTCATCACCTCCCTGCCTCCCTTCCCCCTCTTCAGCTCCTCTCTCTCCCTCTCTCACTCTCTCAGTCTCTCCCTGCCTCCTTCTCTCTCTTCCTCCCTGTCTCTGCCTTCCCCCCACCACCCACACACATATACTTTTTTATTACTGTCACTAGATAAGGTTGATCTCCTGAGGAAATGTAAAACCAAATTCACAGACTACTTTCCAGTGATTCATTACCAAATCTATGTGAACGAAAACACTATCCATGGTGTGGTGGCTTTGGAATTCTCCAGAGCTGCATCTGGACCCTAGCCTCGTGTGTCAGAAGGGACAGAACTCTTGGCAGACCTGAGGAAAGGACACCTCACCAAGACGCTGGGAGCGTCCAGGAAACAGATAAGGGAGGTCAAGGTGCTCAGACACTGGAGAATCACTGCGGCCAGAGGCTGACAGGACAGGCAGAGCAAGGGCATTCCCGAGCCCAGGAGGTCAGGAGCCAGGTCAGGGGCCACTTGGTGTGAGGGGTGGGGAGACATGCCCAGCCTCACCCTCCTCCCACCTCTCCCCTCCTGCTGGTGCCTCCACTTGGCCAAGCCTAACAGGAGCCAGCAGATGAGGGAGCCCAGGAGTTGGAGTCTGCAGGGTCTGCCTTGCCGGGCATAAGAAAGGCAAGGGATGGTTCAGGGCAGGGAGGTGATGAATGACCATGGACCTGTGGTTACTTACCCACGTTTAAAATAGAACTAACTAGGCCAAGCGCGGTGGCTCATGCCTGTAATCCCAGCACTTTGGGAGGCAGAGGCAGGAGGATCATTTGAGCCCAGGAGTTCAAGACCAGCCTGGACAACATTGTAGACCTCATCTCTATAAAAAATCAGAAAGATTAGCCAGGCATGGTGGCACGTGCCTGTATTCTCAGCTACTCTGGAGGCTGAGGAGGAAGGATCACTTGCCCAGGATGTTGAGGCCGCAGTGAGTCATGATTGTACCACTGCACTCCAGCCTGGATGGCAGAGTGAGACCCCAACTCAAAAATAAATGAATATATACATACATAAAAAATAAATGAAATGGTGCCTTCTGGCTTCTGGGTGGGTCTAACCAGTAGGAGGCACCCGCACAAGGCCGGGGCAGGAAGTAGAGAAGCCAGGCCATTTCTCATCCTCTGCTTCCTCTGGGACCTCTGGCCACAGTGATGTCTCTCCTGCAGTTCTAGTTCCTCGCTGGATGGTCCCAGCTCCTCCCAGGAAGCCTTCCCTGTGCCACTGGCCATTGCTGCCTATGGACTGTGGCAATCTCACCTCCTCTTGTCCCTACAGCCCCAGAGGTGGTTTTTCACTGACTCTGGTTGGCTTATGCACCCATTTGGCTTCCAGTCACCTAGGCAGCCAGCTCCCTCTGTTAAATTCACTACAGGCTGAGCCACTGAGCCCGGTCAGGTATTTAAGTTTTTTAAAACTTGTTTTGCAAATACAAGAAAGTGGTACATGTTTGCTTTTTTTTTTTTTTTTTTAGAGATGATCTTGACAGAAAACTTCAGGCTCTTGCTGTTTCAAAACTACTGAGAAGCAGCTCTGATCGGGTAATATTTCTGGGATACATCACTTCAGAACCTGGTTCCCGAGATTATCTACAGCTCACTGAACATGGCAATGTGAAGGTAAGATCATCTTCATAGAATTTCTGATTTATTAAGCAAAATGCTTCTTTTTCTTTCATGTTTTAAAAAAGACCCAACTAGCCAGGCACAGTAGCTCACACCTGTAATCCTAGCACTTTGGGAGGCCGAGGCGAGAGGATTGCTTGAGCCCAGGAGTTTGACCAGCCTGAGCAACATAGTGAGACCTCATCTAAAAAAAGTAAAAACAAAAACAGACCCAACATAACCCCAACAATCTAATATAGCATCAAAAGTCCCCAGAAAACTACTGGTTGAAAACAATAGCAATTATTTGTTTGCTCACCGATCTGCAACTTTGGACAGGGCTCAATGAGCACGGCTCACCTCTGTTCCGTGCAGAGTCAGTGAGGGGCTCAACTGAGGACTGGAGGGACTACTTATAGATGGCTCACCGGCAGTGAGTTGGCACTCTGGGTTTGGGATGCTGGTTCCTCTCTGTGGATAGTTGGGCTTCCTCCCATGATGGCGGTGGGCTTCTCATGGTGGGAAAAGCCCGTATTGCTCTGTATGACTTAGCCTCATAAGTCACAGGATGTCACTTCTGCTTTCGTAACATGTCTGATCCCATTCAGCTGGAAGAAACAGAAGCCCCACCTTATGAAGGAAGGAGTGTCAGAGTCACATCGTAAGAGTAGAACATGGAAAGGAAAGTGAGAGAGAGTGTGGCCAGGTTTAGAAAATGCAGTCGGCCACATGATGAAAGTCAGTGGTGATGCTGGGAGTAAGAGACAAAATGAAATGTTACGGAGAGAGGATGATGGATCAGCCAGACAGGCCATGCTGGTGACACTGAATTGGTCATCGCCTTTTCTGATCTGTGAGTTTCCTGAGATGCAGTCACCCTCAGGAACTGACACATGGATCCTCAGGAAGCTGGTGTACATGCCAGGATGCTGAATGAATTAATTTGTAATAGAAATAGGATTGCTGTATCAGTTAAACCCTACGTAGAGTTCTTGGTCCTTTTCGTTTTGTTTGCAACTTCTTATCTTGGGATAATAGCTGCAGAGGAAAAGGCTTATCCCTCGTAGATTGCCTTTACTACTTTAACTTTTCTTTGAATGTAACATTATTTACCGAGTGCTGGGAAAGGCATGTGGGAGGGAGCAGGACATGAGGAGAGATTTCTGTGTGACAAAAACACAAATGTCCGTGGCCTATGTTAGAGAGAAGTGTGCTTAACATAAAAGTCTGGCAGGTGAGTCAGCACAGCTGTAACCCCCATGAGGTCTGGAATCTGCCTCTCTACCTCATGAAGCCTCTGTCCCATGCCAGCAGCTCTCGTGTTCTAGGGAGCAGGATGGAAGAAGGATGAGGAGGGAGTCATGAGCATGTGCACGTCACCTCAGAAGGCACATTTCGGGAAGCTGACCTCCGTCACCTACGTGTCGTTGCCGGGAATTTCGTCACATGGCCCCACCGGGTGGAACAGAAAGCTGGGAGGTGGTGTGTTTGGCCTGGATGGCCATATATTCACTCAAAATGCTATCATTTTGGAAGAAGGGCAGAGCAGGCACCAGGGAGATGTGTCAGTCTCTTCATTTGTGAATAAGGTGGGAAGTAATCATGGTAGAGTCCTGATTGTCGGCTCCGGAGAGGTTTATGATGGTGACATTTATTGCTAGAGAGAACACATGAGGAAGAAAAGTTTTGCAAAGGAGGCGGGGAGTCCAGCTTTGGACTGAGTCGAGGATATCTGAGTCGAGGACATGGAGGCCTCTGGGAGGCAGGTGGGCATGCGGATCTGGGATTCCGATGGGTGGTCAGGAGTTAAGATAGATTAAGATGTGGACACTGCAGAGGTGTTGTCAGGACCGTGGGTGTGGATGGCATTGCCCACCGGCATCAAGATGTGCAGAAGGAAGATCCAGGAGAGCCCTACCAGGCCATGTTGAATGTGGCCATCCTGGAGGTGGTGTTGAGGGAGCAGAAGGAAAATGACCTCAGGAAGGAGATGCAGCAGGGTTGAGAGGAGTCAAGGGAAGCCTGGAGACTGTTTTGTGCAACAACCACCTCGAGACATAGTGGCTTAAAATAGGTTTCGGCTGGACACAGTGTTTCATGCCTGTCATCCCAGCACTTCGGGAAGCCGAGGCAGGAGGATTGCTTGAGCCCAGGAGTTCAAGACCAGCCTAGGCAACATAGCGAGACCTCGGCTCTACAAAAAAATGCAAAAACTGACCTGGTGTGATAGCGTGTGCCTGTAGCCCCCGCTACTCAGGAGGCTGAGGCAGGAGAATCACCTGAGCCCAGGAGGCTGAGGCTACTGTTCTTGCCTGGGTATACTTGTACAGTCGGCTGATGGCTCTCCTGTGGCTGGAGGAGCTGTGATAGAGTCCTGGGCCTCTCTCCACATGGCTCTTATGATTCACTAGACTAGCTGGTGCTGAGTCAACCAGCAGTGTGACCTCGGGGCAAGTTACTTTACCTCTCTGGACCTCAGTGTCCACATCTGTCAGTGGTGACAGTTATACTGATTGCATCATAGGGTTGTTATGAAGATGAGATAGAAGATAATGTCTGCAAGGACCTCAGCCTTACTTTACATGTGTTATGTGTATCTGGCTGTATGGATACAATCAAATAAGGGTCAGGCACAGTGGCCCACACCCATAATCCCAGCACTTTGGGAGGCCAAGGTGGAAGGATGACTTGAGGCCAGGAGTTAAGACCAAACTAAGTGAGACTTTGTCTCTACAAAATAATAATAATAATAATAAATCAAATAAGATAAATGTGTAAATATATGGTCAGTAAAGTACAAAAGAATGTTAGACAAGGTGATATTTGTCAAGCCTGCAGAGAAATTGCATCCTTATAAGGAGGGAAATTCTCACATACATGTGTGTGTGCGTGTGTGTATGTAAGGATATGCATGGTGTTTGGGAAGAGGAATTTTACTTGATCTTTACTTACTCCTCTCCTGGTTTCCACTGTCACAGTCAAAAGCAGTGTCAGGATTGGCAGTAGATTCTGAAAGTGCTTTATCTATGAGGAAGTTTAATCACGAATGCTTGGATGGACAGATTTATCTCTTTAAGAAATGAGTATTTAGTTATACTGTCTTAAAATCTGATAGCATCTTTTAAAAATCTAATAAATTGGCTATGCTCAGTGGCTCAGCCTGTAATCCTAGCACTTTGGGAGACCAAGGCAAGTGGACTACCTGAGCCCACGGGTCTGAGATCAGCCTGGGCAACTTGGCGAGACCTCGTCTATACAATAAATCAAAAATTAGTTGGGCATGGTAGTGCATGTCTGTGGTTGTGGCTGCTTGGAAGGCTGAGTCGGAAGGATTGCCAAAGTCCAGCAGGTTGAAGCTGGGGTGACCGAGAGTGTGCCACTGCACTCCAGCCTCGGTAATCGAGCGGGACTCCGACTCAAAAAAAAAACCAAAACCACCACTTAATAAATTAAATTGATAGTTAAATAGATTCATGGTTTATTATTCCAGTACCACATTTAAATTACTACATTTTTATCTTTTCCCAAAGCAAACCAAAACAGTGCCTCTTTTATCTATTTCCTTTAGCACGAAAATGTTTAAGTTTGATGTTTAAAAATTATTAAAATTGTTTAATATATGCAGAAGTAGATGTGTGTAATAAAAGCAACAATAAAGATTAATTAACAGTCATCCATATGTCTACTACCAACCTTAAGAAAAAAACTAAGAGATATATAATAAATTGTGATGTATTCTTTTAGCGATTTAAAAACAGTAAAATTCAGAAATGGTAAAAAGACTTTTTTTTATTCATACAGTATTTCAAAAGAAAAAAATGGAGTTTCCTTTCTTCAGTATCAAAGCATCATATTTATGGTTTTCCCAACTCATTGTAGAGAGAAATGTTTCTGTTCTCCTTCTCTGATGAAAAATAGTCCTGGTCTCAGGCTTTCAACATCAAAGGCTCATGATTCTCCCAAAATGTATCTGTTTCTGTGATTCAAGGTAACAGACACAGCGTGAGCGCCTGTTGAATGCCCAGCTTCAGACCTAGTACCAGGTGGCCAGAAGTGATTAAGTGCCCCTCTGTGCAGGGGTGGGGGTGGGAGGAGTGAGTTGTGGATACAGGTCCCCAGCACAGCAGGTGGCATTGCAGGAAGCCCTGCCCTGGACAATCCCTGAAGATCCTCCCTGCTTGGGAGGAGGCTTGGGGCTGCTGGGGTCTCCCCGGCTCCCTCCCTCTCCAGCCCACCTTCCTCTTTGCATTCCCGGTGTGTGGCATGGGGGCTGGACAGGCACAGAGTAGGTTCCCAGGAATCACCCTAGCACAGACGCGTCTTGGGGGCCTCCAAGGAGCTGCAGGAGCTGGAGGAGAAAGTAACATGCATAGAGGGCGCCAGTCCTGCACTCCCACAGTCTCCAGAGCACATGACGTGATAGAGTTGTTGCTTCTGCTTCAGACATGCTCTCTCCACTTTCCTAGGATATCGACAGCTCGGACTACAACAGATGGTGTGAATACATCATGTACCGGGGGCTGATCAGGTGAGCACGTGCCTGGGGTTTTGATTTTTTTCCGTCTATTATTGCTGTGATCTTCTGGGTCTATCACCGGCAGGAAAAACTTGATGGGAGCAATTGATTTTTGTTACTTTTTATAAACATTGATTCTGCTGGTCGCACAGTTCAACATTTTTTTCCAGACATGGTCTCCTGACTTATGAAGGTATAAATTGCTAAGTGAATTCAGCCTAGTTACATCACGAGGTCATCGGGTGAGCTATTAAGCACTGTAAGTGGCGTGGTATCAACATGTGCTCAACTTGGTGCTGTATTGGACTGTGGTGTGGTGGGTTAGGGAATGAGGGCGTCCTGGGCTTGAATTCCAGTTCTGCTAGCTTTAAATCCATAGCCCCAGCTAAGTTCACGAACGGCTACTGCCACTACTAAACCGTGGAGAGATGGCAAGGTGAACTATGTATTTAAAAATATTGTCTCGTGAAAATGTCACCCAAGTGTGTCATAGCTGCATGTGGCTGTGTTTACACGTGTGTCTATGCATGATTTACTTGATAATGTATTTGGATATAGACACGTGCTGTGTAATGGCATTGTAGTTGTGATCTCAGAGGCCTGCATGTGCAATGAACGTCCCACCAAATTCTAATGCCATGCTTTTACTGTACTTTTCTATGTTTAGGCACATACATGTGTTACACTTGCGTGTCGTATTTAGTATAGTGACATGCTGTGCAGATCTGAAGCCTGGGAGCGACAGGCTGGACAGGCTAGACCGTACAGCCTAGGTGTGTGGTGGGCTGGACTTCTGAGATGTGTAAGTGCATTCTGTGATAGTCCCACAAAGATAAGTTCACCTTATGACGCGTTTCTCAGAATGTATTCCCATTATTAAGTGACATGTGACTGGACACATGTGTATGTGGGATCCAGCTGAAAGAGCTTAGAGATTCAAAGATGTAACTGAATAAATCATTTTGAAGGCAGCATTTCTTTAAATAAAGCGAAGAGCAGTTTAATCACACAGACAGAAGGACTGACCATTCCTTCATTTATTCATGCATTTATTCAACAAGTATTGATTAAATATTCACTATGTGCCTGGGATTGTTCTAAAGAGTGAGTATAATAGGGACAAAACCAAATACTTCACTCAGAACTTACATTCCAGTGGGAGGAGACAGGAAATAGGCAAATAAGGACAAGTGGAGATATGTATGATTAAAAAAAAGGAAGAAGAAGAAGGCTGGGTGTGGTGGCTCATGCCTGTAATCCCAGCACTTTGGGAGGCAGGAGGATCATTTGAGCCCAGGAGTTTGAGACCAGCCTGGGCAACATAGGAAGACTTAGTCTCTACAAAGAAAATAGTTAGCCAGGTGTTGTAGCACAGGCCTGTAGTCCCAGCTACTCAGAAGGCCGAGGCAGGAGGATACTGGAGGTGGAGGCTGCAGTGAGCCATGATCATGCCACTACACTCCAGCCTGGGCGACAGAGTGAAACTCCAACTCAAAAAAGAAAAAAAATGATGAGATTGATGGGAGAAACAGAGCAGGGGAAGGAGCCCCCAGAATATGGAAGTGGGTCCAGTTGTAGGTGGGGGGCTTTCAACTCTGACCGAGAAGAC
The DNA here is from genome assembly GCA_963574415.1 of Tarsius wallacei. Lineage (NCBI taxonomy): Eukaryota > Metazoa > Chordata > Mammalia > Primates > Tarsiidae > Tarsius > Tarsius wallacei. Next base: position 8,800 of record CAUYQG010060439.1, on the reverse strand, counting down.
GACATTAGAGCCAACATTTGAAGGAGAGGACCCTTCCCGAGAGAGGGGTCAGCTGGTACAAAAGCCCCAAGACAGGAGAGCCGATGTGCTGAGGAGAAGTGAGGCCAGCGGGTTGGAAAGTGTGTGTGGGAGGAGGCGGGGCTGGCAGAGGAGGTGAGGGGAGAGTGGGCAGGAGGGAGGCAGCGGATCTTGCTGGACCCTCCTCTGGACTTTGGATGTTCCTTAGAAAGATGGGGGCCTTTCCGGTTCTTGGACAGCCTCGTGGAGTTGTATGCTGACTAATGGGCCAGGGAGGCCCTGGAGAAACTGAGATGGCTCTGGAGACTGCATGTCTGAGAGCAAGGTGCCGGAAGGCTGTTGTCCGGCGAGGGATCTCAGGTGGCAGGTGACACCCCCCTGCTGTGTTCCATGTGGCTTTTCCTTGGCACATGGCTGCAGAGAGAGTGACCATTCGAGTGTCCCTTTTTATAAGGACATTCGTCCTATGGAATCCACCCTCCCTTCTACCACGATCATTTAACCTCATGATTTCCTTAGCTACTTCCAAATAGTGCCACATGGGGTTAGGGCTTTAACGTGTGAGTGTTAGTGGAAACACAATATTTGACTCATGACAGATAGGAAGGTGTTTTTTTGGGGTTTTTTTTGAGTTGGAGTCTCACTCTATTGCCCAGGCTGGAGTGCAGTGGCATACTCACGGCTACCCCAGCGTTGACCTGTTGGGCTCTGGCGATTAGGAAAGTGATTTTAAGGAGACCCACCTTCATGAAGTTTCTGTACACAAAACCAATTCTGTAAAAAAATTTTTTTTTTTGAGTTGGAGTTTCACTGTCACCCAGGCTGGAGTGCAGTGGCACACTCACGGTCACTGCAGCCTCAACCTGCTGGGATCAGGTAATCCTTCTGCCTCAGCCTTCCAAGTAGCTGGAACTACAGGCACGTGCCACCACACCCAGCTAATTTTTTGAGTTATTGTAGAAACAAGGTCTCTCCAAGTTGCCCAGGCTGGTCTTGAACTCCTGAGCTCAGGCAGTCATCCGGCCTCCACCTCCCAAAGTGCTGGGATTATAGGTGTGAGCCACTGCACCCAGTCAATTCTGTAAACTTTATCTCATTCACCTACTTGCATGCCCTGCACATAGTAGGTGCTTAATAAATGCTCACTGGCTAACAATGGGAGATTCCTGTTTTAGAGAAAGATTTGAATCCTTGAGTTCCTTAGTTTTAAGGACTTCTGGTGTGTCCTTGAAGGTGGAGTCAATTGTGTGGGTTGTAACTTTGATTTTGGAGATTTGGGAAATAAATAGGCTAGATTTACCAGGAACAGCAACCTGACATCACAAGAAACTGCTAGGCTCCAAGATGTGAGGATAGATGATGCTCTAGCCTGTGTGACAGCTCAAAGCTACTCCTGGCTATTAGTCCTGGCTCCCCCCCTCCCGCCCCCACTGGCAGGCTCTGGGTTCCAGTTCTGTGTCGTTGTTGTTTAGAGTTTCAGGCTTTGAAGAGCTTCTCTCCTCCTGGCACTCTGGTCCCCCGTCACCTTTTACCTAAATCACTACAGTGGCTTCCTAACTGGCCTCCCTGCCTCAACCCTTTCCCTGAAAGCTACCTTCCACACAGTAGCAGTCGCAGGCGCAGGCCCGTCAGGCCCTTGGAAGGATTCCCATCTCATTCTCAAAACAACAGCCTCAAGTCTGAGGTTCAAGCCATGGCCTGAGGGGAAAGTGTTGCCTCTTCTGCCGGGCCTGTCTCCTACCAGGCTCCCTCCTACATACTTCCCTGCAGTCATGGTGGGTCAGTTCCCAACATACCGCCACGTTTCTATCTCAGGGCCTTCACATCTGCTGTTCCCATTCTCTCAACACCCTTCCTCCAGTATCTGTGTCTGCTCCCTCATGTCCTTGAACTTTTTGCTCCAATGTCACTTTATCAGAGAGGTATGCCTAACCATCTGCCATAACATAGCATCCTTTCGGGAGGATTGCTTGACCCCAGGAGTTGAGAGCAACTTGGGCAGCATAGCGAAACTTCGTCTCTACAAAAAAAAAATAAAAAAAATTAGCTGGGTATGGTGGCATGCACCTGTAGTCTCAGCTACTTGGGAGGCTGAGGCAGGAGGATCACCTGAGCCTGAAAGGTCGAGGCTGCAGTGAGCCATGATCATTCCACTGCACTACAGCCTGGATGACTGAGTGAAACTCCAACTCAAAACAAACAAAATTAGCCCTTCCCACTCAGCACTCCCTGCCCACTCAGCACTTCCTGCCCATTGCTCTGTTTACCCAGACTTACCTTGTCACCATTTGATTGACTGCACACATGCGTGCATTTAATGCGTCCTTCCTAGCCAGGATGAAAGCACCCTGAGCACAAGGATTTGTTTTGTTCACGACTTATCCACAGTACCCAGAATGGTGCCTGTGCATAGCAGGACTCCATATGTATATGCACTGACTTCGCTGAATGTATATGTACACTTACCTCATTGAATAAATATTATCAGAGGGCCAAAGCCAACCTAGAGACAAAATATAAATAAAGTAAAATGAACCCGCTGCCACTCGCAGTTCCCCCGTTTTGCCATCTGAGCTTTCCAGCAAGAACTACTTGGGTCACGTCTGTAAAGTGCTTTGAATTTCCTGGAGAACCGAAATCTCTGAGCCAACGCAGAATGTGGAATTTTCTTGAGACATGAAATCTTTGACTTGAGACTCATAAATGTGGCTGGAAATATGCCCGTGGTGGTGTTTGGGTTTTTAAAGGTAAGAAAGAATTGAGGCGTATGCTCCACTTACTTGACGGAATTCCTGTTATTCACTCAAAACATAATTGTGTGGGAGGCAATTTTTATAGACAGCATGTTCATTAGTGCGAAAAAGTAAAGTGTGGTTGCTAAGACCGTTCAGTTAATTACATCCATGTGCACCTTCCTTGTCCGTGTATATCATGAACTCAATATTTTTATTAATATACGGATGACTACATCAAGTGAATTCTGGCTGTGACATACGGAGGAGAGCTAGAAATGAGAACTTGGCTTAAGAATGAAGGTGCCATCACTTAGCTCTTGTTGAATTTCTGTTTCTGCTTCAGGCTGGGGTATGCCAGAATTTCCCATGCTGGACTGAGTGATTCAGAAATTCAGATGGCCAAATTTAGGATCCCGGATGACCCCATTCATTATAGAGACAACCAGAACGTGGTCATAGACCACAGGAAGGTTCCTAAGAAAATTCGCTTTAACCCCAGGTGAGTTCCTTTGGGTTGTGGACTGCAGTTATGGGCTCCTATGCTCCTCTAGGAAACCTACAGATGGCCTCAAAATGAGCTAGGAGTTAGAATTGGTTCTGCAGGTGCATTCCAGGTGAGGGAACCCATGTAAAGATAATAAAACCCTGCTTGGAGTGAAGTTACAGGCTTGGCTTTTGGAATTAGAAGCATGTTGGAACCTCAGGTGAAAAAGGGCACATCGTCATCATTGTCATCATCATGTCATCAACATCCCTACAGTAGCTGGTGTCTGCATGCCACGATGCCCAGACCCTGTTCTAGGCACTCTGTCCTCTTGTGACCCCATCATAGAGATGAGGACGTGCAGGCTGAGGAACAGGAAATGACTTCACTAGGCTTCCATGGCAAATGTCAAAGCTAAGGAGCGGGAGGAAGCTGGTGGTGTATTGGATCTGCTGGCTGCACATCAGATTCACCTGGGGAGTTTTTAAGGCTGCCATTGTGGCAGGCCCGTTGGCTCATGCCTGTAACCCTAGCACTTTGGGAGGCAGAGGAGGGAGGATCGCTTAAAGCCAGTTCAAGCGCAGCCTGGGCAACATAGCAAGACCTCGTCTCTACAAAATTTAAAGCTGAATGTGGTGGCATGTACCTGTAGTCCCAGCTACTCAGAAGGCTGAGGTGGAAGGATCGCCTGAGCCCAGGAGGTTGAAGTTGGGGTGAGTTGGGATCATGTCACTGCACTCCAGCCTGGGCGACAGAGTGAGACCCCAAATCCAAAAAAAAAAAAAAAGGACCAAAACTAAATGCCAGCCCACCCTAGATCAGTCCATCAGGACCTCGTGGGGCTGTGCCTGGTCTAGGGATTTAAATAGTTCTTTCTGGGTCATTCTAATGTGCAGGCGGGTTGAGAGCTTGGTGAGTGGGTAATGCATTTACATTGCAGATACTCTACCATGTGAAACATTTTGGATTTGGTTCAGTTTTCCGTAGAGGTTCTCTGATCAACCTATTTGCAGCAAAACACATGACTTGGAATTTGTGTTCTTTTCTCCCCCATGACTGGATAATCAGAGAAACCTTCTTTATAAAACCAGACACAGAACATGGCCTAGGCATTATTATCATTTGACCTTTCTACTATTTTTTTTTTTTTTTTGAGTTGGAGTCTCACTCTGTCACCCAGGCTGGAGTGCCATGGCACTCACAGCCACTCCAGCATCAACATGCTGGGCTCCGGCGATCCTTCCGCCTCAGCCTTCCAAGTAGCCAGAACTATAGGTGTGCACTACTAAACCCGGTTAATTTTCTATTTATTGTAGAGACGAGGTCTTGCTAAGTTGCCTGAGCTGGTCTTGAACTCACGGGCTTAGGCAATCCACTTGCCTTGGCCTCCCAAAGTGCTGGGATTACAGGCTGAGCCACCGAGCCTGGCCCATTTCTACTACTTTTACCAGCTAACAGCTGTAGAAGTTTCTCAGTTGGGGGGTGGGGGAAGAGACCTCTTCCCACTCTCTTTTTCTTCCTTGTCTCTCCTAACAACAAGGGACAGTTGTAGCCAAGTCTAGGCAATGGATGGAGGAGTGTCTTTTTAAATTTTTTTTTATTTTAAAGATGTGGGGTATGGTTCAGGATTAGGTATACAAGTGATCATCGTATAGGCAAAGTTTGGGCCTCCCTTTGGTCTCCACTTTGCCTGGTTTGAGATCAGATACCTTACTAATGTTGTGTCCCCCAACCACCCTGGCAGTATCCCTCAACTGCCAATCCCTTTCTTATAGTATTATGATAAATGTTAAGGGTCCACTTATGAGTGAATTCTTTGTTTCTGTGATAAATCACTGAGTATTATAGACTCTAAATCCATCCAAGTTGCTGTGAAGTCCATAATTTTGTTCTTCTTTATAACTGCATAGTATTCCATCGTATATATGTACCACTTTTTTTAAAATCCAGTCCTTTTTCGATGGACAGCGTGGTTGGTTCCATGTTTTTGCTATTGTGAATGTAACTATGCCAAGAAGGAAGAAACGAGCAGCTGGTGGTTAAAAAGGTTTATTAAAGAAAAGAAAAGAAAGGGAGATGGTGGCTGGCTCTATAGAGAGAAACCAGCCTCCTTTGTTCTCCTGCAGGCAGGTTTATTGGGCGCGAGAAGCAGTTTTAGGGAGTTTAGGCTTGGGCACCAAGAAGTCGTTTGGGGAGTTTGAGTTGTCAGCTGCCTGGTCTTCAAATGCAGATGTTGGTACTATTGAGGCTGATCCCTGGGCCTTGAAGTGCAGATGTCTGCATTAAACCAGTCACTATCAGGGATGCTGTTAATCACTTGTCTCTGAAATGCAGCCTTAGGAAAGCAAACACTGACAGTTAGTACCAGGACATTATCAGTCACATAGCTTTGGGATGTGGGTCTCGGGAAGCAGATATTGGCATTAAAGCAATTAGTAACAGGACGCTGTTAGAGCACATTGTTAGCTTTTTTGGGCTGTCGCAACTCTGTGCTCCCTTTGAGAGGCTTATATGATGAGTTGTTTTAACAGCAACCTCCTCTCCCATCCCCACTACAGTGAATAGTGCTGCAATAAACATATATATGCAGGTATCTTTTTTGTAGAGTGATTTAAGTTCTTCTGGGGATATACCCCCAGAAGGGGGATTGCTGGGTTGTAAAGAAGGCCAATTTCTAGTTATTTTAGGCATCACCACACTGTTTTCCATAGAGGTTGAACTAATTTGCATTCCCACTAGCAGTATAGAAGCGTTCCCTTTTCTCTGCATCCTCACCAGTATCTCAATGTGGTTTAGATTTGCATTTCTCTGATGATGAGTGGGGCTGAGCATTTTTTCATGTGTCTGTTGGCTGCCCATATCTTTTGAGAAGTATCTGTTTTGCCCACTTTTTAATAGAGTTATTTGATTTCTTTCCTTTTCTTTTCTTTTTTTTTTTTTTTTGAGTTGGAGACTGGAGTGCAGTGGCCGGAAGCGGCCACTGCAGCCTCGATCTGCTGGGCTCCTGCGATCCTTCCACCTCAGCCTTCCAAGTAGCTGGAACTACAGGCGCGCTACCACGCCCAGCTAATTTTTTATTTGTTGTAGAGATGAGGTCTCGCCAAGTTGCCCAGGCGGGTCTCGAACCTGCGGGCTCAGGCAATCCACTCACCTCAGCCTCCCAAAGCACTGGGATTATAGGCTGAGCCACAAAGCCCGGCTGATTTTTTTTCTTTTCGGCACATTTGAGTTTCTTGCAGATCCTGGATGTTAGGCCTTTGTCAGATATGCAGTTGGCAAATATTTTTTCCCAGTCTGTGGGCTGTCTGGAGGAGTGTCTTGATGGCTCCAGTTCCTGCCTTTATCTCACCCAGCATCGGGTGTGATAAGGCTGGGGGAACCTGGGCTCTGGGGTTCAGGGCCTCACTCTTGCCAGCGAACAGCAGGGTCACTGTGGGCCAGATACTTCCCTCCCTAAGCCTGGAGTTCCTTGTCTAAAATGAGGGAAAGGGTCATGCCCACCTCCCAGCTTACTTGAGGTTTGAATGGCAAGGAAGGTCTTAGACTAGTGTGTCAGTCTCAAACAGTTGCTGCAATAGTGTTTGTAGTAACAGCAGAAGTGAAATGGAAAGCTTACTTCTTTTGCTGATTGAGATGACTTCTTCAAGGAAAGCCTGAAAACCTGGGAGGAAAAGATGTTCTTGTGTCCTGTTCTTTATCGACCAGGAGTGTGGTGAAATCCAGAGGAAATACTTTTGGCTAACCACAACTGTGGATCCAGCCAAACGACTGTGAAGGGAGTAAGGTTATTTTCCCACTCAGTTTAATTATGAAAATAACAAAAGCAGAGGCAGGAGGCCGACCTTCATTTGTAAATTGTGGTGAGAATGTTGTCGAGGCAATTTTCAAATGTACAACCTATTATTCTTAGCTAAAGTCATAATGCTTTACAATAGATCTCCAGGAGGTTTCCTGCTAATTGAAACTTTGTACCTTTTTTTTTTGAGTTGGAGTCTCACTCTGTCGCCCAGATTGGAATGCAGTGGCACGCTCCCAGTCACTGCAGCCTCAACCTGCTGGGCTTCGGCGATCCTTCCGCCTCAGCCTTCCAAGTAGCTGGAACTATAGGTGTGCATTACCATGCCTGGCTAATTTTTTATTTATTGTAGAAACGAGGTTTTGCCAAGTTGCCCGGGTGGGTCTCAAACCTACCGGCTCAGGCAATCCACTCGCCTCAGCCTCCCAAAGTGCTGGGATTACAGGCTGAGCCACCCACCGAGCCAGGCCAGTATCTTTTCACCAACATCTTTCCAACCTCTGCCTCCTCCTGCCCCTGACAGCTGCCATTCTCTTTGTTTCTGGGAGTTCAACATGTTTAGATTCCACCAATGAATGAAGTGATGAAGTATTTGTCTTTCTGTGTCTGCATTATTTTCACTTAGCATAATGTCTTCTCGGTTCATCTGTGTTGCTGCAAAGGACAAGATTTTCTTCTTTTTTAAAGCTGAATAGTATTCCATATACATGGAAATATATATTAATATATATTTATATATAAACTTATAGTTATAAGTTTATATTTATAAAACTTATAGTTTATATATAAATATATATAAAATGAGTAAAGAAAGAAAATGTAATATAAAGAAATATATATATTGCGTTTTCTTTATCCATTCTTATGTCAGTAGACACTTAGGTTAATTTTATGTCTGGGTTGTTGTAATAATGCTGTGATGAACATGGGAGTGTAGATATTCTTCAACATTAATTTCCAGCCAGGCACGGTGGCTCATGCCTGTAATCCCACACTTTGGGAGGCTGAGGTGAGAGGACTGCCTGAGCCCAGAGTCGAAGACCAGCCTGAGCAACATGTGAGACCTTGTTTTTACAATAAATCAAAAAATTAGCCATGTATGGTGGTATGCACCTGTAGTTTCAGCTACTTAGAAGACTGAGGCAGAAGGACCACCACCTGAAGCTGTGGTGGCCGTGAGTGTGCCACTGCACTCCAGCCTGGGTGACAGAGTGAGACTTCAACTCAAAAAAAACAGAAACAAAAACAAAACATTAATTTCTTTCCTTTGAATATATACCAGAAGTGGGATTGCTGGATCAGGTGTTAGTTGTATTTTTAATTTTTTAAGGAACTTCCATAATGTTTTCTGTAGTGGTGGTACCACTTTACATTCCTGCAACAGTATATAAGTGTTTCTTTTTCTCTGCCTCTTTGCCAACACTTGTTAGTTATCTTGTCTTTTTTATATTAGCCATTCTAACTGGCGTAAGGTGGCATCTCACTGTGGTTTTAATTTTTCCTGACTAGGGACATTGAGCAATTTTTTCACAAGCCTGTTGGCTATTGGGATGTCTTCTTTTGAGAAATATCTATTCAGGTTCTTTGCCCCCTTTTTTTTTTTTTTTTGAGTTGGAGTAACACTCATTCGCCCACACAGGATTGCAGTGGCCACACCCGGCCACCGCACCCACGACCTGCTGGGCACCGGCGAACCTACCGCCTAAGCCTTACAAGTAGCAGGAACTGCAGGCGTGCGCTACCACACCCGGCTAATGTTTGATTTAT
>CAUYQG010060429.1:0-20309 GCA_963574415.1 Tarsius wallacei | reverse complement strand
CCAGGCTGGAGGAGGGCAGTGGCACATCACAGCCACCGCAGCCTCGACCTGCTGGGCTCTGGCGATCCTTCCACCTGAGCCCATTAGATTGAGGCTGCGGTGGCCTGAGTGTGCCATTGCACTCCAGCCTGGGTGACAGTGTGAGACTCCGACTCAAATAATAATAATAAACTAATATTAACTACTAAGAATAAAACTAGGCCAGGCATGGTGGCTCATGCCTGTAATCCCAGCACTTTGGAAGGCAGAGACAAGAGGACTGCCTGAACCTAGGAGTTCGAGATCAGCCTGGGCAACTTGGCGAGAACTCTTCTCTACAATAAATTTTTTTAAAAAATAGCCAAGCGTGGTGGCGCACACCTGTGGTTCCAGCTACTTGGAAGGCTGAGGTGGAAGGATCGCCAGAGCCCAGCAGGTCGAGGCTGCGGTGGCTGTGATGTGCCACTGCCCTCCTCCAGCCTGGGTGACAGAGTGAGGCTCTGACTCAAAAAAAAAAAAAAAGGAATAAAATTATATGTATTGAAACATCACTATGTAGCCCATAAACACGTACAGTTATCAAGTGTCAACGTAAAAATAAAACAAAGAGTAAAACTACCCAAGGAAGCTTAAGATTTACTTGTAGCTCTGTGTTATTTTTATAATATATAGGCGTCCCTTGATATCCACAGGGGGATTGGTCCTGGGACCTTTCTCAGATATCAAGATCCACGGATGCTCAAGTCTCAGACACAAAATAGACACAGTAGTTTCTGTTTGTAATCCCAGCAGTGAGCCATGATCATGCCACTGCAATCCAGCCTGGGGAACAGGGTAAAATCCCGACTTGAAAAATTTTTTAAATTAAATAAAATGGCCAGACTCGGTGGCTCAGCCTGTAATCCCAGCACTTTGGGAGGCCGAGGTGAGTGGATTGCCTGAGCCCACGGGTTCAAGACCAGCCCGGTCAACTTTGCGAGACCTCATCTCTACAGTAAATCAAAAATTAGCCAGGCGTGGCAGCACGCCCTATAGTTCCAGCTACTTGGAAGGTTGAGGCTGAAGGATCGCCAGAGCCCAGCAGGCCGATGCTAGGGTGGAGGTGAGCATGCCCCTGCACCCCTGTCTGGGTGACGGAGTGAGACTCCAACTCAAAAAAAAAAATAAGAAAATTATATTTGTAAAAAATAAATACCTTTGGCACCTTACTCCAACCTCTGTGGAATGAGAGTAACTGGAGATACTCAGAATTGGTCCTCTCTGTTTTGTGTCCTGGTTGTACTCTGAGCTGACTCATGGTCCCCTCAGCTTGTGTTGTCACCTAGGAGTGTCCATCCCAGGAAACTCAAACTGCCTGAGGCCCAGTCCCAAACCCTTGTACCCTCTTCCCACTGTAATTAAGTGTGTTGAAATGTCTAGGTGCTGATGTCACCAGATCCTTAGGATGGACCCGCACCAAAGAGCCAAACTCATTGTCACCATTAAGATGTGCAGCAAAAGAATCCAAACAGTGTCAGTCTCCAGGGGAAGACAGACAAGGCATCCCCAGAGTACTCTGAAAGGATCAGCACGCCATTTCCTTCATCTTGCAGTTTCTCTTTCTGTTTTCTCTTCCCAAAATGGTGATGGTTTTGTGGTGTTTTCTGATTATAAACGTAATAGAAATGCTTATTTTTTTAAGCGTAGAAAGGTATAGAAAAGAGAGTGAAAATCAACCATAATCTCACTATTCCCTTCCAGATAAGTCACTGTATCTTTCCTTTTTCTAGACCCAGATGGCATCTGAAAGTATGAGACCAGTATTTAGTGTGTTAAGCAAAAAGTTAGCTGAAATAAGAAACAATAATAATGACAAAATATATATGTACTTTAAATCTTTTGTTTTAACTTGAAATACATCAGTGTTTTCATATAGCCTTTTATGTGACTGTTAGGCTGTGGAAGGGAGTTCACCTTTGTCATTATTCTAAAGACATCCTAATGTTTTGTCTTCAAATTCTTGTTTCAGCTTCTTTGATGAAGACAGAGAACTTTTCAAAAAATTGGCAAAGCAGTCTGAGAGAGCAACCTTGAACGTTTATGATCTCACCCCCCATTCTTTAGAGCTGCCTCGCCTTCCCACGATACAGGTGCTGTGGAGTTCTTCCAGTCATTCAACTTAGTCTTTTAAATGGTGTGTTTCTGGTCTTACTCTTTTATCAATTTATATAATGGTTAACTAGGAGATTACAATAGCAATTGTAAATTGTTAAATTGGCATAAAGAGAACCATACAGCTGGCACATGAGCTCTCTGGTGGGAGCAGAAGCGAGTGTGTACAAAGGCATACAGCCTTCCTTCTAGAATCAGCTCTGAAGGCTTTCCAGATGGGAAGGTGAAGGTTGACTCAATTGGTGAGTCAGCTGAGTGGCTGGAGGTCAATTAGGGGAGTTCACACCATACATACACACCCAAATATAATGTATTTACAAAGGATGAGATTGTACGATACACACGGCCCATGTTTTTGTTTATCGTGTTATTTTTTGACATAACAATAAATATAGACTGGCTCCATCACTTTAAATGATCACATAGTATCCCATTGTATAAATATGCCCTTTTTATCTAGTCTCTGAATAAAACCTGTTAGACTTTGTTTTGTTTTGTGCTTGTTTGTATTTTTATATACTTGCTTGATTATTTCCTCAGGGTAAATTTCCAGTAGTGAAGTTGCTGTATTAAGAGCTAGGCATGTTATTAAGATTTTTTTTTTTTGATGCACATTGTATGAACTCCCCAGAAAATGCGTCCCAATTCACGTACCTCCAGTAATGAAACCCCCACATTTTGCAGTCAGGAGAAAAAGGTTTGGAGGGTAAGGTGATGCCCTCCAGAGAGATGCCAAATGAGCCGAACAGTGGTACCAAAGTGGTACAAAGTGGCAAATCTCTTAGAGACAGAAAATACTAGGGGGAGTGGAGTGGGCTTACTTCTCCCTTTCCTGAAATCTCAGTGAAGCATGATATGGCAGAGAAGGCCAAGGATAAGACACCAAAACTCCAGGACATGACGGATAGCTCTGTCATTTACAGGCTGTGAACCTTCAGGCAAGTCATTTAAACTCTCCGAGTCTCAGTTTTTTCGTCTATACAATAGCATTATCCTCTATTAGAGAATTTATCTTAGTTTGTCTTGCGTTACAGCTAGACATGCTTCGGCCTGACTCGTACCACAGAATAGCTACCTTTGACCTTGGACTTTTTCTTTACAACCTGGGTCCTGTCTAGCTTCTAACAAGTAAAATCTCCAAAAGCCAACCCTATCCTCCCTCCCAAGCCTCCTCTTATCTTGCTTTGTGTTTGAGGTTGGTGATGGCAGATAAAGGATGATCCGATTCTGCTTGCCTGGTCTCTCTCGCTCAACCCTGCAGGAGGTGGGGAATGGTTGACTTTGAACTTAAGCATGGGACACCTGGAGGTTTTTATTCTAAACAAGATTTTTACCAGAACAAGTCCTTGCTTGCTACCCTATTTAGGGTCTCTGCCTTGTACCTGATAACCATATTACCTATACTCTCCATTTCAATCAGGCAGGGTCCAGAAACACAGCTAGAAATTGGGTCAGAGGGTGAGGGGAACAGGGAGACAATTGTTCCCCAGTACGAAAGTAATATGTTGACAAAATGGTGTTGAAAACCATGATGGAAATGCATTGAAGAAAACTGTGTGAAGGCATGACTGTGACAGAGAAGTCAGTCAAAGGATGGAACCTTTCAAAATTCCACCTTCCTACACAAACTGTAATTTATTTGATCATGCAGTCTCAATCCATGCTATTCCCTGGAGACCAGCTGGTTCTTTGCCACGTCAGTGATGGTCCCCAACAAGACCACAGCCTCCAAACTCATCTATCCTCTTTGATTCCTTCTTCTGTGGCACTTGGGCATCAGTGGGACTCATCTTCCTGATCTCGCCACAATCTGGAATTTGAGGGAGTCCTGCCCCTTTCTGCCGGGCTTTTCCCAGCTCTCCTCAGTATCTTTTTCCCAAATCTGAGAGAGTTGGAGCAGGCAAGGAAGCTTGGGACCTAGCAGTCAGGGGATGGGATATTAGTCTCTCCTTTTTGTAGACACCAAATATTTCCATTGCTTCTTTTTGAGATGGGACCTATCCAATAACCTTTTCAACTCACTTTTTCCAATTTCCACAAGTAGTAGCTAGAGAGATTCCATGTCATCCAGCTCTAGGGGATGAATCTTGATTGGTCAAAGCCAGTCATGCTCTCAGGCCCCTTGGCCATTGATTGGTTGAAGAGTGGCCAATGAAATACAAAAAAAGTGTGTAGGGGGCAGGGGCAGAAGGCCACGCCTCCGAGGCTTTCCCCTTCCCTTCTTACTACATTAAATAGGAGAAAACCTGGAAGTGCAACAGCCTTTTTGCAACCATAAAATGATAAACTAGAGAATGAAAACCAACACGTGGGCAACCCCCTCGGGTCCCCTCCCACTGTGGTAGCTGTTCTGTCCTCTCAATAAGTCCTTTCAAAAAGAAAGAAAGAAAGAAAGAAAACCAACACATGAAGACTGATGGAACAAAAAGAAAGAGCCTGGGTCCCCGATGGCATGGATGAGCATGTGCCATGTGAACTAATACTGCAGCCATCAGCTCAAACACTTCACATCATATTTTTGGTAACTCACATCCAAACACATTCCCAGTCGATGCATGGTGTCACCTTTCCTCTGCTGCAGAGAGAAAATCCAGTCAAAAGCCCTGTTCTCTTCCCTACAGGAAGATGATCAAAGGGGATAAAGTCTCTTTTCAAACACTGCACATTCCTAAAGCCAACACTGTCCTCCCTCCCAGGCCTCCTCTTATCTTGCTTTGTGTTTGGGACTGGTGACGGTGGATAAAGGATGATCCGATTCTGCTTGCCTGGTCTCTCTTGCTCAGCCATGCTGGAGTGGGGAATGGTGACTTTGAACTTAAATATGGGACACCTGGAGGTTTTTATTCTCAATACGATTTTACCAGAGAATTCCAGATAAACCGAAATGGCTTCACTTTGTATTTCACCTCTTGCTCAAAGATGGCTAGCGGGTCATACTTTTAGCAAGTTCGCTACCACTGAACATCCAAAGGTCTCCCTCTGAGGTTAGGCTGTGGCTCTGCCCCAGCATGGTACCAGCCATACTCTCATTCTTCCACCAGGGGCAGGGAGATAACAAGTACTGAACACCTGCTCTGTGCCCAGCACGGTACTAAGAGTTTCAAGTGTGACTTTTTTACCTTGTAGTTAAGGTCAAACAGCTATGACAGCAGACAGACCTGGGTTCAAAACCGTGATCTTTTATGTGATGTTGGGCAAGTCATTGAACCTCTCAGAGCCTCCCTTCCTCATCTGTAGCAGGAGGAATAGTGTTGCTGAGGAGTTAAATAAACTTGTGTTAAATAAGATGATACAAATGTCTAGAACAAGTCTACCTTGAATGTTGATTGCTATCATTACAATTATTCCAATACAACCTGCCTGATCTTGAACTTCAGCCTGCAGGACAACCCATTGGCCTTCCTGGACCAACTGCCTAGACTTTCACACATACCTTGTCTGGGTTCCTTGTCTGGTCCCAGCCCCCTCTGGCCTGCCTAGCTGTGTCTCTAGTTTGACAATACCATTTCTTTCAAGTAAAGCAGTTCCTTTGCCAAGCATGGTGACTCATACCTGTAATCCCAGCACTTTGGGAGGCTGAGGCAAGAGAATTGCCTGAGTCCAGGGTTCAAGACCAGCCTGGGCAACTTGGTGAGACCTCATCTCAACAATAAATTTAAAAAAAAAATTAGGCGAGTACCTGTATTTCCAGCTACTTAGAAGGCTGAGGCAGAAAGATCAGCTGAGCCCAGCAGGTGGGGGCTGTGGTGGCCGTGAGCATGCCACTGTACTTCTGCCCGGGCAACAGAGTGAGACTCTGACTCAATAAAGAAAGAAAGAAAGAAAAAGTGAGAGAGAGAGAGAGAGAGAAAGAAAGAAAAGAAAGAAGCTCCTAAGATAACAATTCCTGTTAACTTCAGCACTTATTAGATTTGCGGTACTGTGCTAAGCATTACACGTGTTATCCCTAGTAACAATCCTACAAGGTAGGTATTAGCATTCTCATTTTATAGGTGAAAAAACCGCTCAGTGAGGTTTATCAGCTTTCCCAAGGTCACACAGCTAGAATGTGAATGAGCTTGGATTTGAACTCCTCTGTATGCAACAAAGCCTGTGGTGTTTAGCTAGTGCCTACAACTCTGAGGGGCAGGGAGGGAAGGTGTTCTACCCGCTTCCCATTTTATAAAGAAGGAAGCAGAGTCTCAGAGCATGTCAAGATTATACAGCTCGTCTGTAGCAGAACCAATCCCAGAAGCAGATCCCAATAAAAGCAACCAAACCAGAATCATTTGGGGTCACCAAATCTTCTGACTTCAAAGGCAGGAAGGAGGCCAGGTCTGGTGGCTCATGCCTGTAATCCCAGCACTTTGGGAGGTGGAGAAAAGAGGATTACCTGAGCCCAGGTGTTCAAGACAAGCCTAGGCAACTTAGTGAGACCTTGTCTCTACAGTAAATCAAAAAATTAGCCAGGTGTGGTTGCACACGTGGTTCCAGCTACTTGGAAGGCTGAGGCAGAAGCATCACCTGAGCCTAGCAGGAAAGAAAGAAAGAAAGGAAGGGAGGGAGGGTAAGAAAGAGAGAGGCAGGAAGGAAAAGAGGAGACATTTTAGGACCTTGGAGGGGGATTTACAGCATTACTTAGGGTCTTTTTGGCAAGAGCCCATAAAACATCTGAGGAGACAGAAATGGAGTTGTCCCTGTTCTTATCCTAAGTTGTCCTGTTCCTGCATTTGCATTTGAAATGCACAAGCAAAGTGATGAGGGAGTGGGGGGGTTAGAGTTGGGGAAGAGCATGTTCTATCAGGGAAGACTTTCTAGAGGGGTTCATTTTTAACAATCTTTGAAGGATGGATACAATTTGGACAGACAGGCTTGAGGGTGCCTAGATACTGGGCAGGTGTACAGCCCTGACCTTAGGCCAACACGTAGCAGATGGCTACTAAGCCAGGCAAGACGCTAGTGCATGGCCGGGCTCGGTGGCTCAGCCTATAATCCCAGTGCCAGGCTCGGTGGCTCAGCCTGTAATCCTAGCACTTTGGGAGACTGAGGCAAGTGGGTTGCCTGAGCCTGTGGGTTCAAGACCCACCTGGGCTACTTGATGAGACTTCATCTCTACAATAAATAAAAAATGAGCCAGGCATGGTAGCGCACACCTGTAGTTCCAGCGACTTGGAAGGCTGAGGTGGAAGGATCGCCAGAGCCCAGCAGGTAGAGGCTGCGGTGGCTGGGAGCGTGCCACTGCACTCCAGTCTGGGCGACAGAGTGAGACTCTAACTCAAAAAAAAAAAAAGGCCGGGCTTGGTGGCTCAGCCTGTAATCCCGCGCCTTTGGGAGGCTGAGGTGAGTGGATTGCCTGAGCCAACGGGTTCGAGACCTGCCTGGGCAACTTGGCGAGACCTCATCTCTCGCCAAGTTTACTCTAGAGACAGTAAATCAAAAATTAGCCGGGTGTGGTAGCGTGTGCCTGTAGTTCCAGCTACTTGGAAGGCTGGAGCGGAAGGATCGCCAGAGCCCAGCAGGTCGAGGCTGCAGTGGCCGGGAGTAGCCACTGCACTCCAGTCTGGGCGTCAGAGTGACACTCCAAAAAAAAAAGACACTAGTGTACAAGTTACATGCTTAGTGTTTTTTTTCCTCTTAGCATATGAAAGTTTATTACTACAGTGTTTTCACCATCTTGATCTTTCCTTCTTGCCTTTGTATAGGGCCAAGAGAGAGACAGTGGCTACTTTCACCACCTTAAAGCAGTCTCCAGGAATATCACCAATGGCATGACATTTCTGACTGAATCCAGCAACCATAACTGTCAGGAGCAGATGTGATGTGGGGAGCAGACGAGCACTGTCACTGTAGCAGGCCTTGAGTAAAGGCCCCAAGCAAAGGCTAGGTCTCGCTTAATGGCCCCAAGCTCACAGGCAAGGACTCGCTTGGTAACTCTGCATCCTAGCCAAAGGATGCGGCCTGCTACACGAAACGGTGGCTCAGATGCCCACACATCCAGGTGCATGTAGCATAAATAAATCCTTAGCCACAAGATAACCGTGAAACAACTCACCTATAGCTAGCAACAAAATTCCGTTATGGCTCCCTCACAGACCTTGAATCCCTTCTAACTTTCTTTGCGCTTAATTATAAAATAAACATTCTGAGCTAGTCCGGGGTCACTTCTCCTCCATCAGAGGAAAGTGTCCCACCTGGCCCCAGCTTTTCTTTATGCCTTTGTATCTGTATCTTTCTTAATTTCTCGCTGCTCTCTCTCAGAACCCTCAAGGCAGCCACACGGGCCACGACACGTAACTTCATCGTTTTCCTCTATGAAGTTCAAGCAGCCATCATTGGGCAGGAAGGCTGTGACCTTCTTGCTGTTCTTGACCAGCTGGACCTGGATATACTTCCTGGTGACAGAGTTGGGCTGCTTGGCTTTCGACCCCTATTTTCTCCAGCATGATGTCCTTGGCATGGGTGGGCCCCTGAAGAGGTTGACCTTCAGGGCTGTGCCCAAGTGAGCCTTCTTATGCTGCTTGTCATGCCATTTCTGGACCTGCCAGTGGCTGTGGAGTTTCCTGGCAGTGCAGAGACTTGACACGTGCTATCCTGCCAGGGCACGGCTTGAGCCTTGTTTTGTTTTTGAGTCGGAGCCTCACTCTATTGCCCAGGCTGGAGTGCAGTGGCATAATCACGGCTCAACATAGCCTTGACCTTGTGGGCTCAGGCACGGCTTCTGCCTTAGCCTCCCAAGTAGCTGGTACTACAAGTATACTCCACATGCCCAGATAATTTTTTGATTATTTTTGTAGAAACGAGGTCTCACTATGTTGTCCAGGCTGGTCTCAAACCCCTAGGCTCAAGTGATCCTCCCACCTCAGCCTCTCAAAGTACTGGGATTACAGGAGAGCCAGGGTGATGTTATTTTTAAGCTACTCTTACTGAATGCTTAGATTGTGTTTGCTTCTGTTATTTTATTGGGTGAATACAGGGAAGAGTGATCATCTATAGTTCAGACCTAGGCTTACTACCCTGAACCTGACCTTTACAATTTCCTTGCAATGAGAGCCCTCTACCTTTGTAGGCAGGGGTTTCCCAGACAGTCTCCCGATGAGTTCCTGTTGGGACCATAACTTCTTCTTTAGGCATCTGCTTTAGCATTCATAAAGTGTTTTCCCTTCCATTATGTCATTTGATCCTTACATTCTCCCTAAGAGATACATACACATGGAGTATTCCCATTTTACAGATGAGGAAACTGAGAATTCAAGACAGAGCAGTCAAATGGGTTTAAATCCACTTGATTTCCTGCAGCACTGCATTATAAGGTCAACTCAGGGGTTTTGGCAAAAACTAGTGGTGTGATCAACAGGCAATGTCTTCCCCAGGCACAGAAAAGTAATATCATGGCACACATGCTGGTGAGTTACAGGACTCAGGTCTTCTGATTCCCAGCCCAGGGTCTTTTATGACTGCATGCTACTCATAAGAAGGAGGTACAGTTATGCAGATAAAAGTCAGGAAATGGCACAGAGTACATGCTCAGTGTGGACGAGTGAACAAGTGCCCTTCAAAGACCCTCCTGTTCTAATCCGGGAATCTGCGAACATTGCCTTATATGGCAAAAGAAAGGGGATGGGTCTTTGCAGATGTGATTAAATTAGGATTCTTGAGGTGGGGAGATTATTCTGGATTATTTGAGTGGGTCCTAAATACAATCATGTATATACTCATGAGATGGAAGCAGAGAGGGACTTCACATGCACAGAGTAGAAGGTGATGTGAAGATGGGGCAGAGAGAGATTCGGAGATGTGTCCATAAGCCAAGGTACAGAAGAGACAAGGAACAGGTTTTCCCAAGATCCCTTGGAGGGTACACAGCCCTGCTGACACCTTGACCTTGGCCTGATGCTACCGATTTCATACTTCTGGACTCCAGAACTGTGAGATAATATATTTCTATTGTTTTAAGTCACCAACTCTGTGACAATTTGTTATAGCAACCACAGGAAGTTAATATACTTAGTAAGTATTAATTTTCCCTCTTTTCACAATCTTTCTGAGCCCTGTAAAACACACACATGTTATATATCAAATATCATGTATTTCCATATGTATTCCATTACCAAGAGGAAGAACCTCTATTATGAGCTGAAATGCTTTAAGTCGAATCTAATGCTTATTAAGACGGTTCATAGATGTTCACTACCCAAGAATGTTTACTCCACATGGATGTTAATTAAGAATTAATCTATATGCTCTATTTTCTACCAATACAGTTATTTATCTGATGTTTCCTTTAGTCCATTTTCAATAACTCATGGGTAGAATAATAGCATTGTTAACAAAGGTGACCCTTTCATTCTAAGAGAAAGGCTTTGCTTGCACATCCTGGAGGAGGCTGTTTGTTTACTTGTTTTTGTTTTGAAGGTATTGCGGCTGTAGTTTTTCTTCCTCTGGGAAGAAGCTGGTAGAAAAACAGTTCAGTGTGCCATAAAATTAGTACACAGGCAGGACAGTCCAAGGTGAGCAAACTAAAA
Source organism: Tarsius wallacei (assembly GCA_963574415.1). Classification (NCBI taxonomy): domain Eukaryota; kingdom Metazoa; phylum Chordata; class Mammalia; order Primates; family Tarsiidae; genus Tarsius; species Tarsius wallacei. Next base: position 9,678 of record CAUYQG010060429.1, on the reverse strand, counting down.
GCAATAAATCATATAATCTCAGTTCATTGCCCAAGGAGCTTAAGTGAAAAAGAAAACCCATTATGAAAAATGAAATTCTTAATAATGAAATCTTATTCATGGATGGATGTGTGTTAGGGAGAGGTTTGGAATGTTAATATCTAAAGATTCAGAAGACGGCTGTCATAGATAATCACAATGCAAATATTAAATTGTGAGTCACCAAGCCACTTTTTATTTTTTAGTATTCTACACACGCTATACTTAGGAGAAAGCACCTGCTTCAAGAGTATGCAGAACACATGGAGTTATCAGACAAAAATCATTGTCAAAAGAGCCTCAGTAAAGAGGCTTACCAGGCTAGACATGCTTGATGGTCAGTGGTTCCCGGTGCTCTATTTGGGCTGGAAGAGATTCTAAAGGTATTTCATCCAACTCCTTCCCACCCCATTTCACAGATGAGAAACCTAAGGCTCAGAGGACCTCAGTCCAGTGGTCTGTAATGAATTAATATACGGCAGAAACTTTACTCCTAGGCCCATGCCTCTAACCATTCGCCATGCTGCCTCCCAAGACTACACACACACACACACACACACACACACACACACACACACACACACACAAACACACACAAACATATACACACATGCACCCACACTGCTCACCTTGTCAGAGCCGGCACAGGCCTCATTTCTAAGCTTCCTTATGCATTTGCTGAATCAAGTTAATCTATAACAGGCATTTATTGGGTGGAATTGAGAACCTGGCCACTTTATTTGGCTGGGTAAGAAAAAAGTACCACGTAGAGTGTGTTTATCTTGTTTATTAGGCCCTACCCATTATCTTCAGGAAACAAGGTTCAAGTTGAGTTGGAACACCAGGACATCTGGGAACGAGCAGGACTTTGGTAGTCCTTTAGTGGAGCCCAATCTTCTCCTGCCCAACATAACCTCAAATCACTGTTGAATTTAGATGCAGAAACGCAAAAGGAATCCCTTGAGCTGAAGCATCTCACACCTTCATCACCATCTCAACAAGAGCAACTCCTCCAACCTAAGCAAATGCAATATTTCATCCAACAAGTGGGCAGATATCCTGTTTTTGAAACTGGGTATTTTATTTCAGGAGCTGCAAAGTCCTGAAAACAACAACTGCTTTCTCATTGTGATTCTGGCAAGTGCTGCGAAGCACAGCTGAAGCCCGTGTCAGGTAGCCTGGAGCAAGTGCTTAGGAAGTTTCTCAGAGTGACCCACACTCAGTGACATGCGCACACCCTGGATATGGCCGCAAGCAGGGGTTGGAGCCTGGCGGAGGGGCGCCAACTTGGGATGTCCCCTTCCCCTCAGGCTCCATGCCTGGACATGCAGGCCATGCTGAGGCCATGGACAAAGTGTTCTTGGAGCCTGCTGACCAATCTTGCAACTATGCCTAGTGAATATTGTTGGGCACCCTTCCTTGAGGCAGTCAGACCCTCAGGCTGACTCAGACCAGTTGAGGACCAGCAGGCCTGAATCAATGTCCATAAACTTCGGTTACCTTTAGTCCACCTTTAGTTCATTATAATACTAAAAATCCCACCCCTAGAGAGAAATCGCAGTTATTGTGTGTATATGCTATATACAATGTGTAAGTGTGTTCTCACACTCCACCTGCATATTAGAAACCTGGCCCTTATCAGCTTAACCCTGCACCACCCTTGAAAAAACGCAATATAATCTGTGTGCCTTTTCCTTTTTTTTTTTTTTTAAGTTGGAGTCTCACTCCATCGCCCAGGCTGGGGTGCAGTGAATGCTCACGGCCACCACAGACTCGACCTGCAGGGCTCAGGTGATCCTTCTGCCTCAGCCTTCCAAGTAGCTGGAACCACAGGCATGCACTACCGTGCCCGGCTTATTTTTTGATTTATTGTAGAGACGAGGTCTCACCAAGTTGCCCAGGCTGGTCTCGAGCCTCTGGACTCAAGCAATCCTCTTGCCTCAGCCTTCCAAAGTGCTGGGATTACAGGCTGAGCCACTGCACCCGGCCCTGTGTGCCTTTTCCAATCGGGAGCAGTTTTTTCCTGTCCAGCAGGCCGCTCCTGAACCACACCTTCCTTGAACATAGTATGTTCCTGAATAAAGTCCATGTCTCATGTCTTGTCTCTGGGTCATTTCTTCAGCCTCTCGGACACAATGCCTTCCCTTTTGGGGTCTGTGGGGGTCCTGTATGTGAGAAATAAACTCACCTGTCCAAAATCAAAGGATGGACACAGAGACACGGAGTGCAGCAGAAGCGAAACTTGAATGACAGTCTTGCAAGGTCCGGTGTCTGGTGGGCAGGCACACCAAAGCAGTAAGAATCAGCACCTTTATTCCTAAAATGCACGTCCCTCTCCTGGTTCCTCATTGGAGGAATACTTGCAGGAGTTACACGCTTTGATGTAGGATGCCTACATGTTACATGTTGATTGGTTTTAGAGAATTACCTCACTTACATGTCCTATTTGCCGATTGGCTTACCGGATTACTATTCTGATTGGATTCTGACAAAAGTTTAAACATGTAACCAAAGCAAAAAGCCCACAAAAAGGAAGCAGAAAGAAGCAGGAAGCAGGAAGTGACTCAGCAAAGACATTTAAACATGGCTCAGGCTTCATTTTAAAAATTAATTATTCTATTTCTTACATGCACCACATGTAGTCAAATCAACACTTGAGGGACATCTCAGCAAGTGAGCACCAGCTGATGCCATTGTCCATCGTCACTTGGTGGCGGGCCTGGTGACCATGGTTACAGTGGAGACCCTCTACCCTGAGACAGTTTCATACTCCCCGACAAACGGTCAGATGCAGATGAAGAGTGACCAAGGTAGGTGGTCTCGATCTTTAGGAGTTTATTTAGCTAAAGTTTGAGGACATCCCCCAGGAAAAACACAGGCCACAGGAGCATCTGTGACCTGTGTTTTTCTAAATGGGTTTAGGAAACTTCAGTATTTAAAGGAGAAAGAGCCAGCAGGAGGAGAAAAGGAGAGGGAGAATAGGCAGGAGGCAAATTGTTACATTCTTGTGAAGCTCAGTAAATCGACATTTTACATGTGAAAAGAGAGAGCTGAGGAAAAAGTCAGTTATGCATTTCTCCGAAGCGCAGTACGTCTACATTTGACATAAGATAAAGTCAAATGTGAAAAGAGGGAGTAGAGGAAAAGTCCATGGATGCATTCATCTCAGGGTAGGCGAAGGAATGGTTTCTGGTCCTGTACCTGTGAAGATAAACTTGTAATTGACATTATCAGGGTGATTATTCAACAGAACTTGGTTTTAGGGCTAGTTTACAGGAGGGATATGTATCCTGAAAAAAATAGGAGGCTCACAAGGAATTTCTTCGTGAACAATCTGTGAGAGAGGCCATCAGGGGAGATACTGTCACCTTCTGTTCCCTTGGGAACCTGGCTTATGGATGAGGCTACGACACAGGGTTGTGAAATTACCGCTATCTGCTTGGGAACAAAAGGAAGGAAGTATTGCCTAACTTGCTTCCCAAGCTTCACTTTCCCATGGGCATAGAAAGTTGGGGTCCCAAGATTCTATTTCCTTTCACAAGTGTGATCATTAAAGGGCATGCAGCACCCTAAGAGAGGGCAGAAATGGAAGTTCCAGGAGAGAGCAGGGAAGCTTCCAGAGGAAGTGCCATTTACCTGGTAGTGAAGGGCAGGATGTGGGTGTGTGAACAGGAGAACGGGATTGAGTAGAACTGGTTACTGCCCTGGCTAGCTCTCTGGAAGACCCAAGAGGTAAAGTTCAAAGAAGGCAAGTACAAGCCGGGCTCAGTGGCTCAGCCTGTAATCCCGCACCTTGGGAGGCTGAGGTGAGTGGATTGCCTGAGTCCACAGGTTCGAGACCTGCCTGGGCAACTTGGCGAGACCTCATCTCTACAATAAATCAAAAATTAGCTGGGCGTGGTAGTGCATGACTGTAGTTCCAGCTACTTGGAAGGCTGAGGCGGAAGGATCGCCGGAGCCCAGCAGGTTGAGGCTGCAGTGGCCAGGAGCGGCCACTGCACTCCAGTCTGGGAAAAAGAGTGACACTCCAACACAAAAAAAAAAAAAAAAAAAAAGAAGGCAAGTACTATTTTTTTCAAGCTCACATGGTGAATTAGCCAACCTGGATCCTGAAGCCACACCTTCCTAAATCCTTCTACCAAACCCCATAGCGCTCAAGACCCACAACCAGTTTTCTAATTAAAGAAATCCCTTCTAATTTGTCAATGGATGATGAAGAAACATACTTTAATCCTGTCATTCCTTCCAGGAGTGTCTGTGATTCTCTGGATTTACAATGCCATGACCTTTAAAAAATAAAGAGACAAAAAAGGAATTCCCGATAGCTAAAGTATGTGTGTAACCTGCCCCAAGGGACTGATTGATGTCTCAAGGCAGACAAACTCTGGTGCAATTTACACTCCAGAGGGCCCAGAGGTATCAGGCTGAGACTTGAGACTGCACTTTACCTGAAATCACGTCATTGCTCTGGGGTTCTCCAGAGAAACAGAACTAAGAAAAACAGACAGATATTTTAAGGAGTTGGTTCCAGCAATTTTCAGGGTTGGTAAGTCTGAAAGCCATGGGACAGGTCAGCAGGCTGAAGGCTAAATATTCAAGTAAGAGTTGGTGCTGCGGCTGGGTACGGTGGCTCAGCCTGTAATCCCGGCAATTTGGGAGGCCAAGGCGAGAGGATTGCCCGAGCCTGGGGGTTCAAGACCATCCTGGGCAACTTGGTGAGACCTTGTTGCTACAATAAATCACAAAAATTAGCCGGGGCATGGTGGCGTGCGTCTGTAGTTCCAGCTACTTGGAAGGCTGAGGCAGAAGGATCGCCTAAGCCTAGCAGGTTGAGGCTGCGGTGGCTGTGAGAGTGCCACTGCACTCCAGCAGCCTGGATGACAGAGTGAGACTCCAACCACCCAAAAGAGTTGATGTTGCAGTCTTGAATCTGAAGCCTGGAATTTCTGTGTTGACCTCTGGAGTCAGAATTTGCCCTTCTCTAAGAAACCTCAGTCTTCACTCTTAAGGCCTTCAACTGATTGGGCAAGGCCTACTCACACCATGTAAAGTAATCTGCTTTACTTTAAGACAACTGATTTTAAACGTCGACTAAACACATTTTTAACAAACCTTTATAACAACATCCAGGCTAGTGTTTGAACAAGCAGCTGGTTGCCATAGTCTTGCTAAGATGACGTAAAATTAACCATGACATTCCCTCCCTCCTTTAGCAGGTGTCCCTTTATAAATCACTTGCATATCCATCTTCATCTTGTGCTCAGCACCTAGGGAATCTGTATTGAGACCGAGTGATGCTTTGTGTCCTGCTGGTATCTTGCTTGTTCATAGGCTTTTCTGCTTTTTTCCATCCCTCTAGAAGCAAGTCGTTGGCTTGGTCTGTCTTGCTTACTTACTGCTATACCTCTAGTCCCTAGGATGAGACTAGTCCATCGCGCATGGGGCTGCCTTTTGCCTGACTGCTCTCAGCGTCTTCCTCCTCTCTGCTTTGTTCTGCTGTGGATTTCAGGGAGGCTTGAGCCCCAAAACTACATGCCCTAGACTCTCTTGCCAACTGGCTTTCAGATAGGCTCTGCCAGTAAGGCTCTGGTGGGAAATTGGAAGACAGGAGAGGAGAGAAGAGGCTCTTCCACTTCAGACTTCCTCCAGCATCCCTCCAGCAGAGGGTGTTTTGGGCGCTTCTAGAACTCGCAAATGTGACTCCTTCCTGAGGGCCTATGCGGCTCTCCAGCCAGCATGCAGAATCCTCACAGTGGTCTTAGCACTGGCCACCTTAACTTCTGTGCTCAAAGCACCAGTGATGCCTCCCCTTCTTCCAGGTTCTGGATCTGATAACACCACCCCTATCCTTTTGTTCCCCTAGCCTTAGGAATGGAAGCTTCTTCCAGCAGTTATTCTGGGTCAATTTAAAGTTCCTTGTTGGTTCTCTCAGCCCTTCCAACAATACAGTGCAACAAGTTTTCTATGCTAAATTCCCTCTGGTTTTTTGGGGGCATTTTTGTTTTGTTTTGAGTCAGGGTCTCACTCTGCTGCCCAGACTGGAGTGCAATGGCATGATGATGGCTCACTGCAGCCTCAACCTCCCGGGTTCAGGTGCTTCTTCTGCCTCAGTCACCCCAGTAGCTGGGACAACAGGTGTGAGTCACAATACCCAGCTAATTTTTTGATTTATTGTAGAGACAAGGTCGTGCTATGTTGTCTGGCTGGTCTCAAACTCTTGGGATCAAGCATGAGCCACCATGCTTGGACAATTCTCTCTGTTTAAAATATCTAGAGAGGTTCACATTCTCATGACTGGGCCCTCCAAACCCTAACTGATATTTAGGCCCTCAGTAAATATTTGTTGAACAAATAAAGTGTAGCTCCACACTTCTATTCTTAGAATTCATAATTCAGAAGAAGGAAACTTGTATTTTCCAACATTCATAAATCATATTACATGGAAGGACTCTAATTGGCCCCACTTTGGTCACATCTGCATACACTCCCCCACACCCCCCCCATCACCCCCCACCTCCCCTCCCCACCAAACAATCCCTCTGGACAAATGGATGGACAATCTTGACTGGTCAGGCCTGGCTCAGATACTCAGCCCTATGGCTCACAACAGGTAGGATACTGAAATTGACAGTCCCATCAAAACCACTTGGGGTAAGAGAAAGACACTTCCCCAATGGAAGGAGGGAGCTAGGCAGACAAAAACATTTTTCCAACACAGTGAACTTAACACAGTGAACTTCTGGGGAAATAGACACATTGACAAATTGTCGTAATACAGCTCGGTAAGGTGCCAGGTGCTCCGGGAGCACAGGGGAGCATTTATTCTACAAAGTACTCTTGCATGCACTATATAATTTGTTCCTTACAGTGCCAGTCACGATGATGTAAGTATTCTCACCCTCACTTTATAAAATAGTCTTTGACCTCTTGCGACCTGTCATTTCTCTTCCTTTTTGTTGGAAGTGGGGGTCTCATCTGTCACCCAGGCTAGAGTACAATGGCACAACCATGGCTCACCACAGCCTTGACTTCCTAGATTCAGGCGACCCTTCCTCTTCACCCTCCCAGCCTGTAGGTAGGATTACAGACGTATGCCACCATGCCTGGCAACTTTAAAAAATTTTTTTGATAGAGACTGGGTCTTGCAATGTTGCCTAGGCTGGTCCCAAACTCCTGGGTCAAGCAATTCTCCCACCTCAGCATCCCAGAGTGCTGGAATTACAGGTGTGAGCCACTGTGCCCAGCCTTTCTCCTCTTTTTGACTTCAAGCCCCTCCTCTGTCAAGCTTCCTTACCCAGGCCACGCCAATCTCAGCTTTCTTTCCATCCCCAGATATCTCAATCCCATTCCTTTTTCATGTAGAATTCTTCTGAGGGAGGCATGATGGTAATAAGTTGTCCCTGATCCCATAACACCAGCACCTCCCACCACACGGAACACACACTGTGAGGCAGATGCCATACCATATGCTTTATACACATTCTCCCATTTAGCCTTATTAACAACCTTACAAAATAGTAGTAGAATTGCAGAATGACTGTGTGACTTAGCTAAGGGTACCTGGCTACTTGGCAAGAGTCAGGATTCAAAGCGAGTTGCCAGAATGGCAGCATTTTCCCCAGTTTGTCTCCATACCAATTGAAGGATGGTTGGAAGAATTGGGAATGTTTAACCAGGGGGACAACACACTAAGGGATGTCATCATTCATTCAAGCATCCAAAGGGCTGTGATGTAGAAGAGAGAATTCATCGCAATTTGTATAGCCTCATGAGCCAGAAAAAGGACTAAGATAAATACAACTGTGAGGTAGAGTTCTGCTCAATGTAACCAAAATAATAGAAGGTAGTGAGTGTCCCATCACTGTGGGTATTCAAGGAGATAGTAACAACAGCTTTTAAGGGATGTGGGAGAGTGAGAGAACCTTGACTCAGGAGACAGACTGGATAGAGGGAAGATTTTAAATACCCTATGGTTATGAAATTACTCCTTGATTTCTGCCCATTTCCTGAAGTTAGAATCTTTGCAAGTCTGATGATCCAAGATTCTGGGTCACTTCCAGAGAGTAAATTGACTTTAGAAAAAAAGGAAAAATGACACATTGATTGGGGGGGGGGAAAGAGAAAGAAAACTCATGTGTTGATAATATGGATATACCATAGGGACATTTTGCATATTTTTATGCATCTTTAAGCATTTTAATCTGACTCACACTTTCCCAGAGTCTTTAGTTTTGTGCTTATCATTTAAAAAACGCTCCATTTGAATCCAGTTAAGATGATTGCTGGTTTGAAAATATTTTTACTGATTTGAATATTCTGCTTCAGACTCTAAGTGAATAACCTGAAAGAGAGGACCCGGATGGGGCATGAGGCAAGGGGCTGTCAGGAGGGCAGAGTGTCCAGGCTCTGGGAGACATCTGGTAGGCGCTTCCTTCAGTCTCCTCTGCCCTGCTCATGGGTCCATCACCCAGGTTTTGCACTAAGGAAACCACATGGGACTGGTTCTCCCTTCCTGAGGCTTGAGTGCAACTGTCCAATAGGACAGTCTCCTGTAAGTGTCCATAGATGTTTGGAGCTAACTCAGCCTTGGAACTGAGGATTCCATTCTCGTCTGTGGCATATAAGGAACCACTATGTCCAAAGTTCCACTTTGCAGGTGAGGAAACTCAGACCTAGAGAGGTTCTCTGTCTTACCAGGTAATTGGTTGTGTAAAGACTTGAAAGCTGGGCTCCCGGACTCCTGGCCCAGTGCTCCTTTCACTGCCCCACATAACTCCTTCACCAGGTGCCACTGACTGTCCCATCAAATTGATGGAAGAGGAAGCTGGGCCAGGGAAAGGCAGGCTCTTGCCTGTAATGTGGTTCAGCCTGAATCACAGCTGGAGGCCTGGTTTCTGGTGCCCTGTATTCAGGTCACCCTGGTGACACTGTATCTCGATCCCTCTGATCTTTCCTTCCCTGGGGACATGCCAGAGAGCTCTTCCTAGTAGGGTCACATGCAACCCCCACAGCCTCAAGACACTTGAGTTCCTGATATGGCAGGTGATGACATCTGTGTCATGGGCGCCACCCTTGCTCCCTCCGGCTCCCCACTGCGAGGGTGACTGCTGGGTGTTTCTGCTCCTGAACTAACTCTGAAGGGGGCAGGACATGTGTAGAATTTGAAAAGGAGTCATGTGACCAACTGAAATTGGAAGCCACTATGCCCTGGATTAACCTCCAACCTACTGTTCCCTCTCCCCTGTTCCTCCCAACCAAGTCTTTAGGATGAGCTTCCTGATAATTTCCATCCCCTCACTCAGTAAGCATGTGTTGAGTGCCTACTATGTGTATGTTCTGTACTAAGCTCTGGGGATGCAGTGATGAACAGAAAAGAACCCTTAACTCACACAGTATCAGACTGGAGGCGTAGGCAGATGAGTAAACAGGTGGTTACAACATAGATAAGCACAATGCCAGAATGCTGCAGTGGTGGTGAGGAGAGGTGATCAAGGGAGGTTTTGTACAAGAGGTGACATCCTCCCCTTGCTCCTTCCTCTTTCTCTCTCTCTGGCTTCCTCCCTCCATTCCTCCCTCACTCCCTCCTTCCTTTCATCTGTTCCTCACTCCTACCCTTCCTTCCTCCCTCTCTCTCAGTTCTAGAAGCCCAAAGTCCTAAAT
>CAUYQG010060426.1:0-13035 GCA_963574415.1 Tarsius wallacei | reverse complement strand
GTGCACATGACGCCTGCTCACAGAGTTGGATGTTCTATGGGCTTGGACTAATGTGTCACGACATGTACCAACATCTCAGAGTCCCACAGAGCAGGCTTGCTACCCTGAGACCCTTTGCACAGTGCAGCGCTATCACTGCAGGAGGGACATCACATGTGGGTGAGACACAACGTCCCAGTGAAGAATTTCCTTGCATCTCTGCCTTCTATGTTTTGAGACTCCCCTTCCTCCTGGAAGCTGGAGCCCATCAGGGAAGAGAGTGGTGAGAAACATGGTTGGTTCCGTGGAGTGAGCTCAGTGCCAAGTCACGACAGAGGGAAGGACACATGCCATCCTGACAAAGGCTCATTACCACAGAGGCCAGGCCTTTACAGTGTTACACAAGTGCGTGAGAACCCACTGAAGGAGACCTGGACCTGGCAAAGCGACTTCGGGGGGTGCCTCTCAAGGCGACAGAAGATGCCAGCTTCCAGGAAGGAAGTTCCTCCGCTGGGTCTCACATATGTGCAGGAATTTCCCAGGCAGGAGATGTGCGGGGAGGGGACATGCAAAGAGTAAAGAGCAAACGCAAGGTGAAAGTCAACAGTGAGGGCCGGAGCCCACGGCCCCATCCAGTGTGGCCAAGATGGAGGTTTCCTCGGGAGGTACATGGCAGGTGAAAGGAGCCCGGGCCTTAGCATGTAGCTGGGGGTACTGGAGGGACTGAAACAGTTGGAGCATTGAATGGCATGCTGAGTGACCCTTGTTATTACCTGACACAGGGTCCAGCATGTGATGGGCAAAATGCAAGTGACTAGGACCATAAAACTTACGCTAATGTGCAAGAGAAAAAAAAATCACAAGAAAAGCCAAACAGCTCCATGGACCCCGAGCCTGGCAGTAAGGAAGTGCTCCCTGCAGGCTGGCTGACAGCTTAAAGTGTCAGCACTCAAAATTCACCAGTTCTTTCCATGATGAAAAGATCACTTCCTACGTGGCCATGTGCTCCAGGTGAGCAGAGCTGACAGAGACAATTCAGTCCTTGATCGCTGAAACCTGCAACAGCTTTTTGCAGAGTTCAGCCACAGAGAGAAACTGTTGGTGAGAAGCTAATATGGTGGCTGGAATTCTCCTGCCCTGGACTTCAGCATCGGGACCTTTCACTTCCAAATAGCATGTTCTGTGACAGAACCAAGACCCTGGCCAAGACTGCCTGCTCTTGTTATGTTGTGAGGTTTTGTTATTATTGTTGTTGTTGTTTTATTTTTTTAGATACAAGGTCTCGCTACATTGCCTAGGCTGGTCTCAAACTCCTAGCCTCAAGCAATCCTCCTGCCCCAGCCTTCCAAAGTGCTGGGATTATAGGCTGTTGTGGTTTATTTTGATGCATGAAAATGCTTAAACTTTAAGTCTCTGATAGGTCACATTTTGTGATATAAGAACATTGAAAAAAAATTTCCTTCAACTCAGTGCTTTCTGCAAACCTGCCACGCCCGACTTCCATCGCTCTAAAGACTTTGCAAGGGTGGCTGTAGCCACGGCTGTGGCTTTGGCTGTCATCAGAATTGCTGGGCATGACCACAGCTGGCCAGGGTCATTCATTTGCATCTTGCTCTCTCCGTGTGTGAGGGCTGGTTATCCTGAGAGCATTTCCCTGTCTGTCCCCTGGACTTGTCACAGCAAGGGCCCAGGGACCAAAGGAGGCACACAGGCAGGACATGAGATTCGTGTTGCCCAGGTGTGAGCTTGACCCGCTGTGCCTTTCACTCACTTCCCTGTGACTTACTGACATTACTAGCTATGGCGGGATGGAGGTTCCTCCGTGTCCTGAGTCAAGGCCCTGGTTATACTACAAGTCGGAGGCAGAAGGTCTCGAAGTGACAAAGCTTTTGCTGAAAGTCTACTCTTGCACTTTCCCTTCTCGTTTTGCCTCCACCCACTCTGATCTTTTTTTCTCTTTTTCCACCCCAACGGAAGAGAAATGTCAAGAAAATAAGACTACCAGGACAGACACACAGGAAAGGAAGATAGAGCACAGGTCTGGGGACTGTGCACCCCAGAGTTACACCAAGTGAAAATAAGACCAACTGTGTATCTTGCCTCCCAGGTACCTCGATGGCAAAGTGCTTCTGTTTGAACATGTGGGAATGTTCGGCTGTCTCTTCACCCCTGAAAAATAAACCCATGTTCAGTGAGCCCATGAGTCAGCAGGATGTGAGGGCCGGGAGCCTGTGGCCCATCCCTGGGGCTCTCAGGCTCCACCTTCCCAGCCTTGTGACTCCTGAGTCACCCGGCCCACGTCTGTCATTGTGGATGACATGGGTTGCTTCCTGACTTGCTTTACTCCCAGAGCTGTTATTCATGATAAACGGCTTCGTGCACAACAAGCAGCTAATAATTCCAGCGTGCTGTGGGAGCACCACGTAGTGCTGTCAGTTGGTCCTGATAGCGCATAAACAACCAATTTCAATGCATTTATTTGTAAAATACAGCCATTCCAAGGATAGGGTGCAGTAGTTAACGGTCGTGAAGACATAATCATAAAATTGAAATGCAGTAATGATGCTTCTGAAGTTTGCCAAATGTGACAATGAAAGAAGTGGTTCTCCTGGATAAGAAACCTTCGCCCTTGCAAGAAATCAGTGGGATGAGGCGTTAAGAGACCAGTGTGGCAAGTGGGGTCGCTGGGTCTTGGAGAAGAACACTGTCACAGGTTGAATTGTGCCCCCTTTAAAATAAGGGGTCCTGGAGTTCTGATCCTTGCCCCCCGGCCCTATCTCAGAGCGTGACATTATTTGGAAAAAGGGTCTTCCCTGTGTCCAAAGAGGGAAGGAAGTTAAAGAAGTCATCTAGCAAAAATGGATGCAAACACAGCAGAGGGAAAGCACCACTGAAGCCTGGAATTCTGGACCACAAGCCATGGACTCTACAAGCCAGGAGACAGGCCTGGGACAGACCCTCCCCTGGAGTTTTTGGAAGGAGCTCAGCCCTGCTGACACTCTAGTCTTAGACTTCAGATCAGGGAAAGAATAGATTTCTGTTGCTTAAGCCACCAACTATGTGATACTTTGTTACAGCAGCCCTAGCCACCTAATATAGACCCAAAAGGGAGAGGAGCTGCCCTGTGAAGTGGACACAGTTCTGCATTTGAAGCACCAAGCTCAAGTGTGCATTCTAGTTCTGATGCAAACAGATAGTGTCACCATAGTATTTCACTGGGCTTATCTTCTTTTTTTTAAATTGGAGTCTCACTCCGTTGACCAGCCTGGAGTGCAGTGGCATGCTCGTGGCCACCCCAGAGTCGACCTGCTAGGCTCCAGGAATCCTTCTGCCTCAGCCTTCCAAGTAGCCGGAACTATAGGCACAATAACATGCCCCACTAATTTTTTTATGTATTGTAGAAATGAGGTCTCACCAAGTTGCCAGAGCTGGTCTTGAACCCATGGGCTCAGGCAATCCACTCACCTTAGCCTCCCAAAGTGCTGGGATGACAAGCTGAGTCACCGAGCCCGGCCCTGAGCTTATTTTCAAAAAGCATATACCCACGCATACATACATGAAGACAGAGATGTACATATGGCTACAGATATAGATATGAATATACATATGACATAGGCAGATGTTGGTATGGGTGCAGATGTCGACATAGACTTTTTTTTTTAGTCGAAGTCTCACTCTGTCACTCAGGCTGGAGTGCAGTGGCACACTCACAGCCACTGCAGCTTCCACCAGCTGGGCTCAGGTGATCCTTCCACCTCAGCCTTCCAAGTAACTGGAATTTCAGGTGCATGCCACCACACCCAGCTAACTTTTTAAATTTACTGTAGAGACAAGGTCTTGCCAAGTTGTCCAGGCTGATCTCAAAACCCAGAGCTTAGACAATCCTCCCATCTCTGCTTCCCAAAGTGGTGGGATTATAGGCGTGAGCTGCCACACCTGGCTTAGACATAGATATTGATATGTAGATAAACATATATATAGATAGATATGGGCATAGACATGGATATAGATGTACTACATAGAGAGGTAGATAAGAATTTAGATATAGGTGTGGATCTATAGGGAGATAATGATATGTAGAGATAGATAAATATAGATGTAGATATGGATATAGATATTGATATGGATATAGAAGTAGATACCCGAAGCCGGGCGCAATGGCTCTAGCCTGTCATCCCAGCACTTTGGGAGGCCAAGGTGAGAGAATTGCCTGAGTCCAGGGATTCAAGACCAGCCTGGGCCACTTGGCAAGACCTCATCTCTACCATAAATCAAAAAATTAGTCGGACATGGTGGCGCACACCTGTAGCTCCAGCTACTTGGTAGGCTAAGGTGGAAAGATCGCCTGAGCTCAGCAGGTCGAGGCCATGGTGGCCGTGAGCCTGCCACTGCCCTCCAGCCTGGGCGATGGAGTGAGATGCTGACTTAAAGTAAATAAATAAATAAATAAATAAAATAGAAGTAGAGATATATAAATAGGAGTGCTATGGATATAGCTGTAGACATATATAGATATAGATATGGGTATAAAAATAGATATGGATATGTAGAGATATATTGATATAGATACAGATAGAAGTAGATATAGATATGGATATAGACATGAATATGGATGAAGACATAGATATATAGATATGGATATAGATGTAAATATGCGAAGGAGGACCCCAAAAGCCCAGAATTTATTTTTTTTTTAATTGTCTTTATTCTTACATGTTTAAACTTCAGTCACCTTCAAAGTATTCTCCGTTTGATGCAATACACCTATCGAGACGCTTTTTCCACTGCTCGCACCATTTTTGAACTCATCGATGTTGATGCCTTTTAGTGCTTCTGCCATTTTTTGTTTCATCTCTTCCACATCAGCAAAATGTTTCCCTTTGAGGACTTTTTTCATCCCAGGGAATAAAAAAATGTTGCTCGCTGGGGACAGTGGCTCATGCCTGTAATCCCTGCACTTTGGGAGGCTGAGGCAAGAGGACTGCCCGAGTCCAGGGGTTAGAGACCAGCCTGGGCAACTTGGCAAGACCTTGTCTCTACAGTAAATTTTAAAAGTTACCTGGGCATGGTGGCATGCACCTGAAATTCCAGTTACTTGGAAGGCTGCGGTGGAAGGATTACCTGAACCCAGCAGGTTGAGGTTGCAGTGGCCACGAGTGTGCCACTGCACTCCAGCCTAGGCGACAGAGTGAGACTCCAACTCATCAAAAAAAAAAAAATCGTTCAGGGTGAGATCAGGTGAATAGGGAGGGTAGGGTTGGGACACTGGGGTCATGCCATTTTTGGTCAAAACTGCTGAACACGCAGCATGGCATGAGCAGGTATGCTTATAAATCACCCATCATGAAATGGGCAAACATGTTGAAAGACTCTCCAAAAAAAATTCACTGAAGCCAAACACAGCCTCTCAAGTAGCTGCTACACTGATGCCGATGGGTTCTTAGAACACTTACCTAGCAGGGGAAGCCTGTAGTACAAGGGGCCTGCCCTCCAAAAGATAATTCTGGGTTTTTTGGGTTCCCCTCATAGGTGTGGATATATAGAGATACAGACACAGGTGCAGACGTAGATATGGATAGAGGTACACGACTGGTGCACCTACCTGGGGTAACAGATGAAGATACTTTCTCTTTTCTCCTAGACCAGGAGCTCTTTGAGGGCAGCAGAGACACCACCTCATCTCTTGTTTCCATCCCAATGTCGTAGCTGAACCTAGGCACACAGGAGACATTTGTGGGCACCTGCCAAGTGAACTCACATAGGCTGACAGCCTCACTCCTGGGACCTTCATGAGAACGACCCACAGGGCTCGCCCAGGGTTGGTGCCTGAATGGAAGCTCTCTGGCCCTTGGGACTTTTTTATATACAGAATTTATGGTTTGATGTTTAAATTCCTCAGTCATTGTCTATGACTGATTAGCCCATAACAGAAGGAGTCACTGCCTGGAAGCCAGGCCCTCTCCCATCCCGTTTCCAGCAACCCCTACTGCCTGCTTGACCCTCAGCATCCCAGTTCACTGACCCCCTGTCTTCCCAGCTCTACAAAACTCCAGGACATCCTCTGTGCTCCACAAATCATCTATGGGTTTTCTGCATAATGCCCAGGACAATTTAAAGTCTCTGCCTGAAATCATCAAGAAACTAAATAAAGCGCCAGGCTGTGAAATTGACAGTGATGGCTTCTGGTAGCTGCTGTGCCCCAGATTCAGATTAACCTGCAAGTCATTTGCATACAGGCTTCAGTTCACAACAAGGACTTAAATCTCAGCGTGAGGCAGAAAGACACGGAACACTTCAGACCTGATCTGCTCTTCTTTTCAATTATTTGTAAGTTATACACTTCAGGTAAGAACTTAATTACTTCACCATTAACCTTCCATCTACCCTTTTAGCATAAAACAAAGATTGGGTATCCAGTCGTCCATAGAAATAACAGGGCTTGCTAAAAATGGCAAACATTCTGGAGTGCTCATTACATTATGTGGCAAGCAGGATTCTTAGCACTTCCCTCACCCAGTACATTAACTCAAATTCCCTTGAGAGACAGAAAACAAATGGGCAACACTTAGAACCCTTCACATTCGTTCAGATTACCATGTCATGAGGACAACCATGAGGGTCCCAGAAGTCAACTCTTCACCAGTTGGCTTGGAAGCATTTAAATGCATAACAGCAAAAGACCCCGGTGCCCACGTGTGCAGCCTGGATCCCAGCGCCCATGGCAGGAACATCATAAGCTCGTTTGAAAGAAAAGGAAACTGAGCCACAGAGAAATTAAGCCTCGGTCCCAGGATTCGCAGACAGCGTGTGTGTGAGGGAGCAGTGCAGTTTAGCTTCCATGGCTGAGTAGGTGACCCCTACACTAGCTGTCTCTGTTCTGGCATTGGAAATGGACTGTGAGTAGGTTGGAATATTGTCCTTTTTTAAAAATTTGGGGTACAATCCAGGGTTAGGTACATGCGTGGTCATCGTACAGGTAAAGTGTGAGTGCTCTTATTGATGGAATATTGTTGTAATAATTGCTATAATAATACATGTTCTCAATTAGTATAAAAGTTTTCAGATGCACAGAACAGTGAAAAAGGCCAGGCCCAGTGGCTCACTCCTGTAACCCCACACTGTGGGAGGCTGAGGCAGAAGGATTGCTTGAGCCTAGATGTTTGAGACCAATCTAGGCAACACGGTGAGACCTCATCTCTACAGAAAACATCTCTATTCGGGAGACTGAGGCAGAAGGATCACGTGAGCACAGAAGGTCGAGTCTGTGCTGAGCCATGATTACGCCACTGCATTCCAGCCTGGGTGACAGAGTGAGATCCTGACTCAAAAAAATAAAAAAAATTGAAAAAGAAATCAGAAGAATAGGCACATACTAAACACCAGAGTCAACAATTATTGTTTTGTCATTTTGTCTTATTTACTTTATCACACACACACATACGAAGCACTCACACACGTATATAATCACATATACTCTCATACAAGTACTCACATGTTCACACAAACACACATATACACACATAATCATACACATATACTTGCATACACACCCACACACACATTCACACTCACACACAGCAGAGCCGTTTCAAAGCAAGCCATGATGTAGTCACTCTTGAGTCCAATACTTCAGCCCAATTCTCTTAAAAGCAATGGTATTCAACTGCATAATCATAATACCTTTTCACTCATTTTAGAAAGTCAATGATAGTTTACTAATATCATCTAATACTCGTTTCATATTGTGATGTTCCCCCAATGTCCCCAGGAATGGTCTCACTTTGTCTGAGACAGCCTCCCAACAAGGTTCATGTGGTGCATTGGTGGTTAGGTCTCTTGGGCCGTTTTAATCTAGACTCGACCCACCGACACCCACACTCTCCCGAGCCCAGCCCAGCTTACTGGCTCGGTGCAGAGGCCTAGGCAACTGTCCTGCATTGTACGTGTGTGTCTTACTGGTCCTCTGCGGTTTCATTTAACTGGCTCCTCTAGGGCCTAGACATCCTGCCACTTGGAATTTTGGCCCAGAACTTTGGTTGGCCAGGAACCCTCACAGGGGAGACTGTGACTTACAGCATCGCAGCAGAAGGTGCCCTCCATCTTACCATATGCATGTTAATGATAGTCAAAGATGTCCTTTGCTTAGCCATATAGCGCTGCTCCACCAAGCGCCAGGGTGTCAAAGTTGGGAACAAAACAAGAATTTTATCTGACAAGGCAGGCTGGCTACTGATGTTGAAAGATCATTAGACACAAAATTCTGATATTAAAAAATAGACTGGCCGGGCTCAGTGACTCAGCCTGCAATCCCAGCACTTTGGGAGGCCGAGGTGAGTGGTTTGCCTGAGTCTACGGGTTTGAGACCAGCCCTGGCAACTTGGTGGGACCTCGTCTCTACAATAAATAAAAAATTAGCAGGGCTTGGCAGTGTACACCTGTAGTTCCAGCTATTTGGAGGGCAGAGGCAGAAGGATCGGCGGAGCCTGTCAAGTCAACACTGGGCTGGCCATGAACGTGTCACTGCACTCCAGCCTGGGGGACGGAGTGACACTCCAACTCAAAAAAAAAAAAAAAAGAAATAGGCTGAGACTGAAGTCTGGGTGCCTGGTAAGTACACAGATAGTGGTGACAGAATTGTGTCAGGTAGAGAAAGCAAATCTAAATCACTCCAAAGTGTTCTGGTCACAGAGATTTGCCCTTTTCCTAAAAGAGCCTGCCTTGAGGTATGGGGCCAGAACCAGGGTGCGGGTGTGTCCCCTTTACTGAGATGTCCTTAACAACATCAGTAGCCAGCCTGCCTTGTCAGATAAAATTCTTGTTTTGTTCCCAACTTTGATACCCTGGCGCTTGGTGGAGCAGCGCTATGTGGCTAAGCAAAGGAGGAGGAGGAACGGCCAATGAGAAAGGACATCTGGCCCACCTGGTTATTGTTTTCAATCTTTTAAAATAATTTTTTCTATCATTATTTGTCTATTATTATTTACTTTTGATTATATAAATTTCCAAACATATGTCAATGTTGAGATGGTGATAATTAGGGAACAGAAACAGACTCACTGTATTAGATTTAACAGTTGCTAACATTCTTTGTTGTATCTGGTTTTGTCTCTTGCTGATGTATTTTAAAGTAAATTATGGACGTCATGACATTTCATCCCGAAAAATCATCTCTACACATCTCTGAAAAGTAAGGGCATTTTCCTATAGAACCACGATGCCCTTATTCATCTCATAGAATTAATTCTCCAATATCATCTGATGCATGGCTGTATCATAATTTCCCAATTATTTTTTAAAATGTGTCTTCGAGCTGGTTAGTTTAAATCTGGATCTGGGCTGGGTGCAGTGGCTCACACCTATAATCCCAGCACTGTGGGAGGCCGAGGTGAGATGATTGCCTGAGCTCACGGGTTCGAGAAAACCCCAGGCAACTTGGCGAGACCCCATCTCTACAATAAATCAAAAAATTAGCCGGGCATGGTGGCGCATTCTTGTAGTTCCAGCTACTTGGAAGGCTGAGGTGGAAGGATCGCCTGAATCTAGCAGGTCAAGGCTGTGGTGGCCATGAGCGTGCCACTACACTCCAGTCTGGGTAACACAGTGAGACTCCAACTCAAAAAATAAAAACAAATAAATAAATAAATAAATCTGGATCCAACACAGAACCACACACAGCATTTGGTTTCCTCTCCTAAGTCTCATTTAATCGTACAGCCCTCTCACTTTTTTTTCTTCTTTCATAGCTTTAAATTGTCAAGAA
Source organism: Tarsius wallacei (assembly GCA_963574415.1). Classification (NCBI taxonomy): domain Eukaryota; kingdom Metazoa; phylum Chordata; class Mammalia; order Primates; family Tarsiidae; genus Tarsius; species Tarsius wallacei. The sequence goes on along the minus strand of CAUYQG010060426.1, from coordinate 3,296 downwards.
GTCAACACCTGACATGCTGTTTGTCTGTTTCCTCTTGGTGTCATTTGACTTGTTTCCTATCCCCTGTATCTCACGCAAATTGGCAAATTGATCAAAAGTGTTTGATTGGAAGGAGGTGACACAGTTATGCAAGTGGCCTGTATAAGAGGTATTGTGTGCTTCCTCCTGGACAGCTCAGAAGGCAGGTAGCTTCTCCTATTAGTGACACAAAGGTCTCCCACTGGGATAAATGGTGATGATCCCATCTCTTCAGCATCAAGTCACATTTTCCTCCTTGTGATGAACAAGTGAGTGGCAGAGGGGCACTGTGGCGGGGGTGCCACCCCGCACTGTCCTTCAGTAGTTTGGGAGTCTCTTACTGAGTCTCACCTACATCCACTATTTTATTAGGGGCTGCCAGATGGTGATTTTCAATTTTTTAATTTTAAATATGTGATTTTCAAATTTTATCATTCCCTTACATACTCGTTATGTTGTAGTCTTACATAAAAACGGGCTTTCCTCATCATCTGGGACTCTTGACTTGCTTTGAATATCTTGATTTGCCTGATTATCTTTTGTAGTGAGGACTGTCTAGTGAACACTCCAGGGAATATGAATATTTTCAGAGCTTGGGGTCTTTCTGAAAGAAAGGTTATACTCTTCTAGAACTCTAGCATCTAAACCTGCCATCTAACACACATTTTTCATCTTCAGACAATTCATCACAGAAAGTGCCCAAGGGGGAGCTTTTTTTGTTTTGGTTTGATTTTTTTTTTTTAATTTTTATTTAAAAAATGTGGGGTACAATTCAGGGTTAAGCATACAAATATTCATTATGCAGGTATCCTTGCTGATTAGGCATGCCCCCCCACACTCAGTTTCCCACTACTGCCAATCCCCAAGGGGGATTTAGTGGAAGGTGGGATAAAAGGTAGGCTAAAACACCATGCCTGCTTGGCCATCTCACAGACACACTTCCACCTGAAGACAGGATGCAGCCGGGGAAGTCTCCGTGGCTCAGTAGTTAGTTCACAATGGGCATCTTGGTTCTCCTGCATATGTGGCATCCTGAGACCAGGCATAACATCTCTACCAGAACCCAGAGGCAAGCAAGAAATTATTGCTTGTCACTGAAGGGGGAGGAACTTTGCTCCAGGGCACCTTCCGTGACTATTCTATTGGTCTTGTCACAATGTCCTGCTCCTTTACAGACACTCTGAGCCCATCAGATCTGCCAGACCTGCCTGCATGAGGTTCTATCTATCTGTCTGTCTATATATCAATCATCTATCTGTCTGTCCATCTATCTATATATAATCATCCATCTGTCTGTCGACCATCTATCACTTTATCTATCTTTTACCTACCTGTCTGAACGCGTTGTAATTACATGTACCACAGCACTTCACTCTCTCACAGAGGGGAGAAGATGGTATAGTCAACATCTCCCAATGGCCTTCTGGTTAGTCTGTCACACACAGAACATTCCCTACCCTGAGTCCAACACTCTCAATGTCCTCAATAGAGCTAGTGATTCAGGAGTGGATCCCTGCCCAACTGGCTTTCCCTGTCCTGATTTCTCTCTCAGGCATGGGGCTTTTATTCGCAAGCCTCAGGGGCCCCACAGAGACCCCTCCCATCTCTGTGGACTGCAGAGAAGCCTCTTCCCACGTGACATGAGTGCCTCTGTCTCTCCCTCACCCGTGAACACAGCTTGCTGGTGTCAGATCCTCAGTAAACACTGCATCATACATCCTGATGTGTCACCTGCGGGTCTCTTTACCTGGAAACGACTTGCACAATCACAGGACTGACACCTGGGCTGGGGGCTGGGTACACTGCTACTTGGCCCAGCCTTGTTTCTTAAAGGGTGATGATGGCCAGTCCAAGGTGTAGGAGTCCTGCCTCTGCAGGAAGGGCATCCTGCTGCACCCTCTTTTCATGCTGAGTGACTCAACCTCATTTGTAATTAACTATGCAGGCCAAGTCATCATTAACATAAGAGTTAGCTCTGCCTTGTTCTTTGTAGATTCCTGAGGATATAAACTGGATTGCTGGTGAGAGGGAGGACATTTTGAGTCTAGGCCCTTCGTGACAATGTGGATGTAGTTATTTTATGTATTTATTTATGCATGTATTTATTGAGTCAGAATCTCAATAAATAAATAAATAAATCTCAATAACTTTGTCACCCAGGCTGGAGGGCAGTGGCATGGTCACAGCTCACTGCAACCTTAACCTCCTGGGCTCAGGCAATCCTCCTGCCTCAACCTCCTGAGTAGCTGGGACTATAGACACCTGCCACCACGCCCAGTTAATTTTTTTATTTTTTGTAGAGACGAGGTCTGACTATGTTGCCAGGCTGGTCTCAAGGAGTCCTGGCCTCAGGTGATCCTCTCACCTCTCACTTAGGCCTCCCAAGTGCTAGGATTATAGGCGTGAGCCACTATGCTCAGCCCAATGGAGCTATTTTAAAGGCAAGGGAGAAAATAGGGATTGGCATTGAGTTTCCTAGTCATTGTTGTGCTTTCTATTCAGCTGGCCCACAGTTTCACATCCTTGTCTATGAATCTAAACTCAACGCAGTTGCCTGGGACAAAAATTGAAAAGAAAACTTTTAGGTAAGTCTTCACTATGACAATAGACAAATATACTGAGTCAGTGCACTGCCTTTTGAATCTGCCTACTTATAACATTCTACCTGACATTTTATAAATACCTAATGTCACCAAATTTAGGTTTCTTTTATGTGCCCACATATTTGATTTTGTGTTTGGGGGGAGAAGAGGCTAGTCTGAATCTGTAAATTTGTTCCTAGTAACTGAGGCGAAAAAGAAATCAAAGAGATTATATCTACAGATATGAACTAAGCACTTAATTTTTTTTTTTGAGTCAGAGTCTTATTATGTTGCCCAGGTTGGAATGTGGTGGCATGCTCATGGACACCACAGTCTCAAGCTGCTGGAACTACAGGCATGCACCACCACACCTAGCTATTTTTAAAATTTATCGTAGAGATGAGGGCTCATCAAGTTTCCCAGGCTGGTTTCAAACCCCTGGGCTCAGGCAATCCTCTCATCTCTGCCTCTCCAAGTGGTAGGATTACAGGTGTGAGCTACTATGCCCAGCCTAGAAGTAAGCATTTCTTAAACCTTCACTAAAGCCAGGTGTGGTGGCCCAGCAGGTTGAGGCTGTGATGTCCATGAGTGTGCCACTCCACTCCAGCCTGGGTGAGTGAGATTCTGACTCAAAAAAAAAAAAAAAAAAAAAAAAAAACCGTCACAAAAACCAACCAGGAAACCGGAGTGCCAAAG
>CAUYQG010060420.1:0-11157 GCA_963574415.1 Tarsius wallacei | reverse complement strand
TGGAGTCCCACTCGATCACCCAGACTGGAGTGCAGTGGCCGCTCCCGGCCACCGCAGCCTCGACCTGCTGGGCTCCGGCGATCCTTCTGCCTCAGCCTTCCGAGTAGCCGGAATTACAGGCACACGCTACCACGCCCGGCTAATTTTTTAGATTTATTGTAGAGATGAGGTTTCGCCTGCCCAGGCGGGTCTCGAACCCACGGGCTCAGGCAATCCACTCACCTCAGCCTCCCAAGGTGCGGGATTACAGGCTGAGCCACTGAGCCCGGCTGTAAGCATTTTATTAAAATTAATTTGCTTTACTTCACCACTATGCAATGTATGCACGTAAGAAACCTGCACTTACTCCTCTACATGTAATTTTCTAAAAAATTAATTCTCTTTATTTTTAAAATAACGCTATAATGTCTACCCAACAGCAACAGAATATACATTCTTCTCAAGTGAACATGGAATATTCTTCAGGATAGAGCACATATTGGGCTCCAAAACAATTCTTAACACATTTAAGAAGGTCTAAATAATATCAAGTGTCTTTTCCAATCACAATGATAAAAACTAGAAATTAATAACTGGAGGAATCTTGGAATTCAAAATGACTCTATGAGGAATGTAATTTTATTATCCTCATGTGACTAATGATGTAACTAAGACACAGAGAGCTTAAGTGATTTGCCCAACATTACAAAGTAAATGATGGAAGCAAAATTTGATTTCAGAATCCATGTTCAAAGAATAGAAACTCTTTTGCACATTATATCAGTGCAAAAATAAGAAAGGCTGCAATTATTTTAATGTGACTTATTTAAGTATTATGATTTCATCTTTAAAATAAAGAATTATTATTTCAGATCTCATCGTGTACACTACATAGTAGAAACAAAACAATTAAAAATGTTAGAATTCTTGTATTCATCTACTCATTGACTATTCAGTTTTATTTAAGTCTAATTATAGAAACCATTTATATCTTGCCATGCACATCTTAGCTAACTAAGCAACGTGCATTTATCATACACATAGAGAAGCTTCCTTTGATGTATGAAGAGGAGTGAGTTGAAGGAAAGGGAGAAAAATAGGAGGAAATGCTACTTAAATCTAGAAAACTAAATTATACAATCTATGATATATAATTGTTATTTTAAAAATAGATAGATTTTTACTATAAAGTCACAAAGGGTTTAGCAATAAGTGCTATTGTCTTCAGGTCATTATTGAAGGCTTAGTTCAAAAGAGTACAAGAACATCCTGTAAAAAAATGCATGTATAGGTGATAGACCATTCAGTATTTCAGACGTTTTAATTATTTGTCGCATGATGGACAGTTTAAAGATAAAGATTCATGGCTTGGGGTATTCCAGATATATTTATTTGTCTTAGGTCTGGTCTCCCATTCCATACTGTATGAGTAGAGAGTTATTAAAAGCCATGCTGATTTGAGAAATGCCGAGACACAATAGTAGCTAATGTTTCTTAAGAGCTATTTTGTACTGAGCACTGTTCCCAGAATGATGCTTATATGATCTCATTTACTCTTTACAATAATACAACAAGGTAAGTGCTGATATTGTTCCCATTTTACAGATGAGGATTGAAGCAAGATGAAGGTTAAAATGATCCTACTGTTAGTAAGAATATATACCTAGCCAATCTTGTTCTGGAAACGGTGCTCTTAATAAGGTTTTCCTTCCCTGATCCTTTTTCATATTTCTTGCTAGAAAGTCTTCATTTTTTAGTGTAATTGCTTTAAACATACGGCAAGGAGGCCTATGTTGAAAGATGAATAAGACACATGACGTGCGATGGTAGACCCTCTTGGTAGAAGGCTCCCAGGCTGTCAATGTGGTGTGTCAGATAGCAAAATCATAATAAATCACGGGCCCAGCTGAGAAAGGAATGAGGACCAATGGGAGTAATTGCTAAAGGCTCCTGATAGGGATACCGTAATACTTCCATGATTGACCTTAATAGCCACTAAAGTACTTTTGGTCAACAGTCTTTGGATCCCCCAGGTCCTGAGCCACAATCCTCAGCTAGCCTAGTAGTTGACTGTAGCTTTATCCCTATTACCAACTGGTGCAGGCTTGAGTTTTCAGCCCTCAGAATATTAGTTGGATAAGTGGGGAATTCAGGACACCTGTCAGCCAATGGAGCTGGATGTGTACCTGAAACCACTCTCCCCCACTAGGCTCACACATCCTTTATGATTGCCTTTCTCACTGATTTCTAACTATATTCCAGTGACTTCATCCCTGTGCAAATGAAACATTTATTTGAACACTGTATTCCATATCTTGGCCAGATTCCTTGCAAAGAGTAATGCGGCCTTTTTTTGCTGTTTCATCTGTCTCCATAGCTTAGCAGCTACCAGAAATCATCCCTCAAACAAACCACCTGAAATCATGAGACCACCTCACACCTAAACTTTTGAGCATCGTTACTGCTTAGCAAATACTATTGTCTTGCTTCATCTGCTGGATCATAGCCCTTCAGAAAAAAGACTACCTAGCATGTCTTCTGAGTTTTCCAAGGATAGCTGAATATGCATCCCAGGGAAGAGCCCTATGAGTTGTCCTATTTTCTGGATCGTGATTGGTCTTTTGTTCTCATTATCCATATCTCCCCTTATGCTTTACTTGGGTCCTAAAGTATCTTGAGTACAGAGCCCACACAGGCTGAGAATGGGTTTACATCTATCACTAACTGGAAACACAAAGAAAATCTACACTGAAGAAAACCTTTTCAAGTTGAATGTCTGTCAAACAATTGGAGGAGCATGTGGTTTTGTGGTAAGATTTGTCAGACTGAGTTGTGGAAGTGGCTAAGTGTTGCAAGTTGGTAAATGACTACTTCAATACTCACAGAGCTGTGTGAGGAGTGCCCAGCTCCTTACCCACCAGTTTCTGATTTCTTCTGAAGCTCAGCAAAAAGCCCTCAGTTATTGGACACAACACTATCACAAGTCATTTTTTTATTTTTTAAAGTGTATTATTACATGTGGAATAAAAAATACCATGTGCTATTAAAAACTATAGTGTCCTGTTAAAAAATTATTTGAAGAAAACTTATCTGTTTGATTAGCCCAGGAATTTTTAGGAGAGGATCTCTAGTGCAATTATCCTTTCTCTTATGGGCAAATACAAGAAATATAGTTGATTTATAGTCCAACTGTAATGTTGGGCAAATCACTTAAGCTCTCTGTGTCTAAGTTACATCTCATATATATGAGATATTTATGGGATATATATATATATATATCAGTTTTAATATTACCAGGTTAAATTACATATGACAAGTAGGCAAAGCGAAAACTTGTATGAGAGTCTGACAAATTGAATCAACTGAAATAAATTCAATATGGCTGCTGCAAGGTGGAAGAGTGACAAATGACAACATGAGGCTGTGAGAGAGAAAGAGAGAGAGAGGGAGAGACGTCAGATGATAAAAGTTTATAATAAGCTCTGGAAATATTTTCCTGGTCAATGAGAAATTATTATAAGGTTTTAAACAATACGTGGTCAAAACTATATTTATTTTAAAGGATTATGCTGGTTTCTGTTAGGGGATAAATAGAAGAAAGTAGAGGAGAGACGTAGTGGCTTTGATTAGGCACGTGACGGGTGATATAGAGAGAGTTGAATAGAGAGAATAAGAAAATTTGACAGAATTGACAATTGTTCAGGAAGTTAAATTGTTTAAATACAATAGATCTCCATTCTTGTGATATGACTAAATCTACTTCATCACTTCCACTAAAAGCAGTCTGCCCCCTCTACTTTTTTTCTTTTTTTGAGTTGGAGTCTCACTGCGTCGCCCAGGCTGGAGGGCAGTGGCACACTCACGGCCACCCCAGCTTCAACATGCTGGATCCGGCGATCCTTCTGCCTCAGGCTTCCAAGTAGCCAGAACTACAGGCGTGCTACCATGCCCAGCTAATTTTTTTGATTTATTGTAGAGACAAGATCTTGCCAAGTTGCCCAGGCTGGTCTTGAACCTGAGGGCTCAGGCAATCCACTCACCTCGGCCTCCCAAAGTGCTGGGATTACAGACAGAGCCACCGAGCCCGGCCTTCTCTACTGTTTATGCTCCAACCACAATGACTTTCTTTGACTTTCTTTCAGCTCCTCAAACCTCAAAAGCTCTTTGCCACTCTCATCTTTTCCATATATATTCGCTCTCCCTAGGAATGCTGTCTTCATCCCTGTCCCTCCAATTTCAGATGTTCCCTCAGGACTTGCCTTCAGTCAATAATCTAGCTTACATATTCCTCTTATATATTCTCATTGTACACTGATTTTTGGGGAGTAGGAGGGTAGCAGTCACTTTAATCATACTTGTATGAGGAGGAATAGTCTCCCTTTCATTGTATTAGGGGTCTTGACTAATGTCATCTTTACTGTACTCCTAGTGCTAAATAAAGAAGCAGGCTTGAATATGAGTGTTTATTAAGACTATCTTAAAATATGCCATCATTAAAGAGTCAGTGTGCCCAAAATATATGGTCTCCTTGGGTTTCTGCTGGAAATAAATGCTCGATAATGACTATCTCCTATGTAAAGGTGACACCAATGACCTTCAAAGTGTTTAGTCTAATCTAGTGGTACTTAACAGTGGCTGCAGAGTACCATAATTCGGGTAGTTCTTGAGAGTACTAATGCCCATGCCCTATCTCAGAGTAATTGAATCAGAATCTCTAGGGTTGGGGTAGGCACAGGTATTTTCAGCTGATTCAAATATAACATGCATGAGAGATTACTACTGTGTAATACTTACTTGGCTATGACAGGTAAAACATCATAGATGTACAGACCTAGTGTCCAGGTATATTTCTATAGGTTATTAAGATCACAAAACCATGGACTGCATCATTATCTACTTTGCATTTCATTTGTTCAATTTCCCAGAAACATTTGCTGAGTAACTGTTATATGCCATTATTACATTAGGTAATAGAGATGCAGAAATTTTTAGGAATGAGTGTCTTTAGAAATACTGCTTGTTTCCCACTGGAGATAACAAAACAAAGTGGCTCCCATATTCAAAAAATGTCTTACTTGTACATGCAAAACTACATCAGTTGTCAATATTTTCATTGAGTTGACTTTGAAAGCCCATGCTTTTATGCTTTGTCTTCTTAATCAGTTATGCTTATGTTTATTTTGTCTGCGTGCATATGTTTTTGCCATATTTTATGGTAAGTATACTAGCTTTTTAAATGTTATTATATTAGGCATAGTCATAGTATAAGAAAATCTAAGATTCATCTGTCTGATCTTATGACTTTTTCCCTTTTTCAAATGGTAGTGAACAATACAAATATTACTAAACACAGTTGCTACTTTGCAGGAGAAAAGTATACTTTATACTTCTTCAGAAGCTGTGTTTATTAGAATACGGAGAACCAGAAATGTTGTCTACTTTTGGTGTTTGTTGATTAACTAGAAATTTTGTACACTGAAGTGCTAATATCTGCTCAAATATAGCGTAAGGAATCCAAGGCTGTACCCATATACTTTGTTTATAATCCTTTATTACTTTATAAATGGATCTCAGAAGGCAGAGCAAAGAATAGCATATCTTTACAAAGAGATTTCCCACTCTGTAAATTTGAATGAGCTATGTGTCAGCAAGAGGGCTGTAACGTGACTCTGCTTCATCCTGTCAGGCCTATTTTTGATTCTCCTGAATGTTTTCAAGTTGTAACTGATTTGCAAATATCAGTACTAATGGAACCATTTGCCATTTTGCCATCATTTTGTCAGGGGCGGGGTGGGGTGTTGCTCTAGCACTGCTATGCAGAATAGAGAGGCATTTCCTCATCCTTCTCTGATATTTGTTTATTATTTCATCCAACTGAAGAAAGTCTCAGGCCTATCATTCAAAACCCATGACTCATTTCTTCATTCCTCTATTTTTTTTTTCTTTTGGTCATGTTAATTTCCTGCATGAGAAGATTTTGAAAAATGATTGTAATTTAAAAAGTCATAGGCACCATCTTCCCATCTTTTAGGGCTTTATACAAATTCCTGCCAAGTTCCAGAGAATTCTCTTGACCAATGAGTGTTTTCTAAAATGTGTTATCTTTTCACAATCTCTTCTTTTCTTCTCTATATCCTTAATTAGTAAGAGCTCTTATATAAGAAGTGCTGAAATGATGATATATAAATAATGACTCAGTTGAATGAAACAATCCAATAAAATAAATTTGAATAAAAAGAACATATTTTAAAAGAGGATTAAAAAGTCATAATAATCAAGTGGAAATGCAGTATATTACAGAGCAAAAAAACTAGTATTTAGAATTTATATAGTCCAGGGATTGAATCCAGACCCTGCCAAGTACTATATCAGAGAAATTGAGCTAACTTTTCTTCCTGAATCTCAGTTTACTCATCTGTAAAAAAAAATCAAAAATTAATGTTTATTAATAACAAGATTCATATGTTTTAAATGTGCAAAAATTATAAGTTCAGGGAAAATTGCTTTTAATTGTATAGGTCGATCTATTTTCCTACAGTTGGGATAAAATAACCCAAATAGGACAAGAGAATATGTATGACATATAACAATGCATAGCCCAAATATTCATTCAAAAAATATTTAATGAACCATTTTTATGTTTAAGACAGTCTTCTTAAAAGCTAGGGACATGACAGTACAAGATGTAGTCCCTGACTCATGGATCTTACATTAATATTGGAAAGAAGACTATTAAAGTCTCTATCCTATCAGCTTCAATTTCGGCTATTAGCTTTTCTTTCTACTGTCTTTTTCAAGTCAAGATCAAACAGAGAGCAAAGGGACTGCACCTTTCCTCTTTTCAGTTCTATCACTGCTCAACATAATAATCTCTAACTACTTTTCAGGAAAATTCTGAATATTAATAAGACAATATCTATGAGATAAATTCCTCTGGGAAAGCATAATATAAATGTGAGGCATTGTTATTTATTGCTTCTCAAATGTTATATAAGATATTCAACTGGATCTGTTATTGATATAAAAAGTAAAACCTGACAATAAAGAGGAATTCAGAATGGGGAAACATTTGGAATTCTTCATTGCTTGATATGAATAGTCTGTCTAATATTTAGAAGTCATTCTAGCTTCATGAGATACTTTGTGAGTAGATGGTGCTTCTAGAAAGAGAACATGTTGAGATGTATTTTGAGGCTCTTTCGAAATGAAAGAAGAACAGAAAATATATTTTGAGGTTTTGGGATGTGTTAGGGCAAGATTCATCTGTAATTACCAAGATGCCATTTTTGTGTTAAATAGCAATTTTATAAAATTCATTGTAGTTTGTTCTTTAAAAATTATCTTCTTGGTTTACCTTTCTATTTATTGAGAAAATAATATTGAACTGACCTGATACTGCATCATAAAGAACTTGTATTAGTCACAAACAATAACTTAATTACTTTTATTAAGTGGTATAGGATATCAAAAGATATTTTGGAAATATCAAATAAATCCTCAATTGACAGTGTTCATGAATTTTATTCTAAGTTATGTCAAAGTGTAATATCTGGGAAGTCCAAACCAAGGTAAGGAGGTCTGTTTGAGAAGGGAAGTTTCACCAACCATCTTGTGAAATCAGTGACAGAAACTGACAATCCCTTTAAGATAATGAGCCGGGCTCGGTGGCTCAGTCTGTAATCCCGCGCTTTGGGAAGCTGAGGTGAGTGGATTGCCTGAGCCCGCCGGTTCGAGACCCGCCTGGGCAACTTGGTGAGCCCTCATCTCTACAATTAAAAAAAAAAAAATTAGACGGGCGTGGTAGGGCGCGCCTGTAGTTCCAGCTACTCGGAAGGCTGTGGTGGAAGGATTGCCGGAGCCCAGCAGGTCGAGGCTGCGGTGGCCAGGAGTGGCCACTGCACTCCAGTCTGGGTGACAGAGTGAGACTCCAAATAAAAAAATAAAATAAAAAATAAAAAAAAAAAACTACAAAGCCAAGTCCCTGACTGGAAAAAGTCCACAGTTAAGATTTTTACCATGTATAAATATAGTGACCAAAAAGAGTGGACAATATAATTTCAGGTGATTTCCCAAATTAGATGCTGACTGTCAGAATTTGGTAGGTCAGAATACTAATTGGCACATGTATATTTCAATATATGCATAATTTAAAACAATGATATCTGGGATATCATGTAATAAGTAGTCCAGAAAGTTGTCTAGCTAATTAGCAAGAGGGTGTGGTCTTCTTTTAAGAACAATGCCAAGAGTTGAGATATAATCTTTTATTCTTCTGGGATGCCACATAGAGAAGATAAATTACAAAGTAAAAAAATAGTTTTCCAGGATTTTTAGTTCACAGTTGAATTAATAAATAAATACATTTCTATATGATAATTGTTAACTAAAAATTCTCAAAATTAACTTGTAAAGCAGTTCTTTCATATTCTTTTCACAACAGCCAGAGTAGGAACAAATATTACTATTTTATAGATAAGTCAACCAAGACTGAAATAATTAAATGATTTTCCTATAGTTGATACACTGCATATTCTTGTATTTCAGTATCAAGTCTGTTGGTCACTCCTGTCTGTCACATTTTATTTCCTTATTTTACACCATTTGCTATTCTAAGGATTTGGATCTCAGAGTTATTTTTTTCTTATTCAACCACTGTTCAATTCAAAATCTTTCATAAAATGAAACAAAAATTAGCATTTTTCTTAATCTACAACTTCATAGTAGTAGGCTATTATTATTTTCTTTAAATTGCTTTACATGATCATTAACTTAAGATCATATCATTAAAACTGACTTGAGTTGTCACAATATCACAATCGAGAAGTCTTTTGCTATTTTAGAACATTTCAGGATAAGGGAAAAACTTTCACTGTCTACACTCTGTAGCATCTTTAAAATTTTAGTCAATATCATTCACACTTAGTTCTTGGTACCAGACTGTAAATAGGAGAGGATAAAGATAACCAATATTTTTCATAAAAAAGTATATAAGTTGTTTAGAGAGCAAAGAACAGTATCACACAACATTTATCATTTTACCCCATAGAACACAACACATAAGAAAACTTAGTTCCTATTCTGAGAAGTTCAGTGGCACCCCTCGAGTTCTGCCAATTCCCAGGACCTTTGATTCTCATGATCCCTTTTGATTGAATCCAGTTGTTAAAACTGCCAACTCTCACCTCCATGCATCTCGATTTCTACTGCTGATTTCCATTGTCTACTAGATAATGAAATGTAGAGATGGGACTCAGCCCTCTTTGCTTGATTTCCTTTATACAAGTTATCTAGATCATCTGTGTATGAAGGAGTCTTTATTAAGGGTTTTAGGAGATGATAGAGATTTAGGTAATAAAAAATGCAAAGAATTTTTTCACTTATGAGCCTTTTGAGCCACACCAACACCGCTGGCTCTATTTCCTCATAAACTTTAGATTATAGTATTATTGCCACCTTCACCCTCTTATTTCTCACCGCTATTTGCGATTCCAAAATCTGCTTCTCTCCTAACACAGAGCAATATACCCATCTTTTTCTTCTCACAAACCATAACATTTAGATACCATCTTCTGATTCAAAGTATTATATATTTTTCTTAACAGTGAATTCTACCTCTAAAAGACATGATGACACAATAACGCCTTTCATTGACTATACAGTTTGACCTGCAAAGTGTGTATGTGTTAATTTTTGAAAAAGTTATCAATCTATAAACTATGGAGAATACTTTGAAGGTAAGTAAAAATTAAACAAGTAAGAATAAATACATATTTTTTAATAGATAAATTTTGGGTTTTTTTGGGTCCCCCTTTTGCAAATATTTACTGGGTACCTAGATGTAATTGGGATCTTAGGGAGAAGATCAAGGAACTCTAATGGCTACTGCCTGTAGTACTGATTTTAATTCAGAACTACATTCATTTTTTTTTTTTTTTGAGTGGGAGTCTCACTCTGTCACCCAGACTGGAGTGCATGCAGTGACCGCTACCGGCCACCGCAGCCTCGACCTGCTGGGCTCTGGTGACCCTTCTGCCTCTGCCTTCCAAGTAGCTGGAATTACAGGTGTGCACTACCATGCCCGAATAATTTTTTTGATTTATTGTAGAGATGAGGTCTCGCCAAGTTGCCAAGGCGGGTCTCGAACCCGTGGGCTCAGGTAATCCACTCACCTCAGCCTCCCAAAGCATGGGATTACAGGCTGAGCCACCGAGCCTGGCTTGCATTCATATTTCTGGTCTGAGCATCTGTTTTTTAGCTTTTATTTGGATCCCATACATGTGTATCTTTGGAATGAATGATACAGCATTTGATATAACTTGTGTTATAATCAATAATCAGTAACATGCATCCCTTATCCACATAGTTAACAAAGGGAGGTGGAAATTTTCGGATAACAAGTTTATCCATTCACATTAGACCTTCAGCAACATGACTGATTCCTAACACCTATACCACATTATAGCTAAGAATACTTTCTAGGTGAGGTGTGAAAATTAGCAGTGCATTTATTTTTTGCCTATGTAATCTGGCAATTACATTTAGTAAATTTGTTGTGAGTGCTTATTAAATATATGACATTATGCTAATATTTACAGGAATAGTCTCCCTTTTTTCCAGAGTACCATCATGGATGAAAGTGTAAAATAGCTTGAGTGAAGATGTCCTGAAAGTCCAGTAGAAGAGGGGACAGACTTATAAGGGCAGTTAGATGCAAGGATAAGTTTAGTTCAAAGAGGAGATGAGAGGAGCCATGGGGTTAGATTCTGTGTTAGGTATATTACTTGCAAAGACTTTTTGGAAATATTACAATGGCAACTTCCAACTAGTTTAATCTAAATGACCATAATAAAATGGCATGTATTCAGAGTACTTAAAAAACCAACATCCAAGCATATATTCAACTGATAAAGAGAGGGGTTCACTTTCCTCTTGTCACCTCATACAACTCCCCTTTCCTTCACAGCTGAATGTTTAAAACCTCCCATATGATCTCGTGATCCCCCTACTGGGAATATACCCCGAAGAACTCAAATCACTTTATAAAAAAGATACCTGCACTCAGATGTTTATTGCAGCATTGTTCACAATAGCAAGAACCTGGAAGCAACCTTGCTGTCCATCAAAAGAGGACTGGATTAAAAAAATGTGGTACATATACACAATGGAATACTACGCAGC